>VYZQ01061061.1:59064-82433 GCA_013400655.1 Mystacornis crossleyi
GCAGTTGTGCAGCGGAAATCCCAAAGCTTGGAAGGCCTTATGTGAGTTGCTATTTGACCTTGGTAAGTAACTAAAATCTGCTGATTAAGTCGTTCTTCAGTCTTAAAACTTTTCATGTCTTTTTCATATGTCTCGTGCTGATTATCACTTTCTTGTTTACAGATGTTTTTATATTTAAGGGTAAGGAAAACTTGGGGATCCTTGGATAACCATTTGAGAAGTGTGGTCATTTTTAAGTCTGTGTTTTGACACCCTATGGCTGTTTTTGAAGGAAATAGTTCCCATGTGTCCAGCAGTAATCAGTAGTTTGTTAGATATATTTTAGTTTTAGTACAATTATTGAGTAATTTCAAGATGAGAACAGTCACATGAGTTCTCTGTAGCTCAGATCTTTAGAACTTTGAAAAAAGACAGAACAATGGGAGATGGTCACTTCAAACAGGATAGATTTAACTTACTTATTTTTAGAAAGTCCCTTATGTTTTTTCCTGTGTTAAGATAAACATTGTTTCATTTATACAAATAGACACAATTAATTCTTGGCTTTACTTTCTTCTGTCTTACTGAGAGTGATTGTTTGCATGTGGTGTGGTTACTGCTACATCCTTTGCCATCTGAAAATAGAGATAAATCTTCAGTTGCTGTATTGATGATGTGTGAGATGATAAACAGTGGACAGTAGCTGAACTTATTGCCAGTGCTCTGGACGTATGTTACTAATGATTTGTGAGCTTTTTGCTCATCACTTTTCCTTTATACCCAATGGAATGAAATGGGTTACATGAAAACATCAGTAATTGCTTAAAAAAAAAAGAGAAGGCCTCATGTACCTAGATGTAATTTTAGCAGGAAATGCCACTGTTCCTCAAATGCAAATGATTTATCTCTTTAAAAAAGGCTGAAAAGTAGTATCTGAACAAAAAAAAACCATCGTGGCCTTTAGTATGAATTTCACACAAGCAGCATGTGTGATTTGTGTGCCTCCCAACCCACACAAAATTCCACCATGTGCCTCTAAAGGTGTGGGCCAGCTGTGTTCCTTGGTCTGGGTGAACTGTGTCACGTTCTCTTGGCCTTGCTCACTTTTGCTCTCAGGCTCTTCACTTTCTTACTCTCACAAAATGAAGTCTTGCAGTTAAATCACAAAGAGGCTGCTTTTCTGTGCTTCAACTGTGGATGTTCCCTTCCTGACCTTATGGCTAGTCTGCCTTCAAAGCCTGACTGAAACCGAAACTAACCACGGGGTTTTGTTAGAAAAAACAAACAACAAAGCAAACAAAAAGCAAACAAACTAAACCACTCATAAAACCCAACCAAACCCCCACCAAAACAGACAAAAAACCCCAAGAAACTTACATGCAAGAAATACAAATATCTCAGCAAGACTGCAAACTTATTTCCACTTTCATTTCCCTCTTGAGTGTTCTTGGACCACAGCTCACAACCTGCTGCAAGTTCCAGTCATCATTTAAGCAAAGACCACACTAACTTTTTTCTACACCTTCACTCCCCCCACAGCCCCAGTCCCCAGACTTGCAGCCTCAGATGACCATTTTAGTCAGGTCATCTTTCCCCTTCTCTGCTGGTGAAAGACTCTTTCATTTCACAGCCTGTGGTCCCCTTCTCCCAGGAAAGTTTCCGGGCAGCCTCGCTGGCTTATAGAAGTGCTCTGCTGAGTGACTTAATGTTCAGTTGCATTATTCTGGGGTTCAGCATGAAAAAATGGTTTGCTTGGATAATAACCACTTCTTTATCTACAGAAGCTACCCAGTGAATTGGTAATTATCAAGGTTTACTGACAATCTGCTGTTAGTCTTTTGTTACCATTCCTTGTTCATTCACACCAAGTGCTTCCTGCAATCTCAGTTGTGCCTTTTATCTCCAATTCGAATGGAATTCGTAATCTGACACAAATACAGTCTCCAGTATCAAACAGACCTCATGCAATTCACATGGCCAGTTACCCTAAATGGACACCATATCTCAGGAAGCAAGAGGAAGGCAATGGATTGATGCTTCTGGTTGTAAAATGTGCACAGTTACTTGCATTGCTGCTGTTTCCACCTTTAAAGAATGGCATGTGTAATCTTGTGAGCTGCAAATGTTTTGTCTTCTTGTGTTAAATATAATTAATGTTATTAGCCATCAGTCAGATAAGACAGGCAACATGGATGGTCAAGTGAAGCTGGAAAAGACTGTTGTAGCAATTAGTGACATTTAGATAATATCACTATGAGTTACTTTGAAAGCCACTGTCACGCTTTGCTTTTTTGACAACTTAATTAGAGGTCTAGACCTTACTTGTGGTGAAGTTAATGAACACAGCATCTTTTGGCATGGCCTTTCAGGGCGCTGCCTCGATCGAGTGCAGTGCAGCAGAGGTCAGCTCGCAATGCCATTGAGCTATATCTGCACTGAGGGCAGGCTTTGGAAGTCACAGCAAGGAGCTGGAGCCACAGCAGCCGAAAGGAGCCTGGGATGCAGCAGCTTCTGGCATCTGCTGAGCTCTGAATGTCCTGGGACATGCTGCTGCAGACTGGCATAAGCTGTTGCTGACAAGGTCAACAACATCCTGCCCTTCTGTAAGTGAGATTTCTGCTCCCACCACTCAAGCTTGCTGCTGGCAAATCCAATCTGCAAATTGCAGTTGGGAAGGCCGGGAAAGGTGTAATTACCTACATACCACTGACTCCTAGGTTATAGTGTTTTCAGATATGCCATTCTTTTGAGAAAAAACTGTCATCTGTTGTTTTAACTGCAAGGGATGTTTTGTTTAGTGAATGCATTCAGTACAACAAGATTGTTCTTGTTTTAAAACTCTCTTGGGAAGCCCAGCACATGTGGACTTTTGTGGGTGACCTTGTGATGCGGTGGTGTTCTGTGTCTCTGCCATGCGATTGTTCATGACGCCAGTCTTGAAGTATTCCTTTCCTTTTCAGACACTGAGTTGCTGAGCTTGAAATTATCAGGAATTTCAGTTTGCTACTCAGCTTCCCTGCAGTTCTGATTTCAGTGGAGATAACATAACTCTGTCTCCAGTAGGTTTGCAACAATGCAAGGTCACTTAAATCATCTCCTGTAGGCTGCATGCCAAAGATAAAGAAACAAAGTTGTTGCCAGTTAATGTTTGCTCAGGTATTTGCTCATGGAAAATGTTGTACAAGTGCTTAGTAGAACTATCACCTCTTGTTATATGTTATTTCTTGCATGATATGTGCTGGTAATCTCAGGCAATTGAGGCTTAATATCCTGATAGGGTGGTGATGAAAGAAAGAATAGGTACCTTTTTTGAACGTGTTTTGATTCCTCAGCTTCTCTTCTGGAAAGGAAATTGTTTGCTTTGTGACAGAGAAAACAATGTCTAAAATAGGTAGTGCAAGCTTTAACTGTATAGGAAAATAGGCTTTGATATAAAGGTTTCTCTTTGGACTCAAAATCTGTCAACATGCTATGTGTGATCCCAAATAGGAAGAACTTTTGCTGGATAGTTTCAGCCCCACGAGTATGATAAGTACTTTATTAGTAACTTGCAGTGATAAAATTGGAAATAAATTGTGTACAGAGGGAGCTTACAGGTGACGCGACAGCTGTCAGTGCAGTTGCTGTCGGTACCGAAGTTTGTGATGGAGCCGTGGCTTTGAGAGGTCGTCCTGATGGTGATCACTGAAGGTGGTGTGAGCACTCTGCATTGGCCTTTTTAAATCACTAATCATAAACTGGTGGTGTAGATCAAGTCAATCAAGTTCTCAGCCTCACTTCATTAACACCAACCACACGGTGCCCCGTGCAGGAGTGGTTTTCCATCCTAAGCATGGCTGCCTCTTTCCTGCTAGCTCCTTTCTCAGGTTCCTGGGTGTTTCAGTATGAAATACACTGAACTGTTACCAGAGAGGTGCTTCTGAGCAAGGCCCGACAGCACACTTTTCCATCTGAAAACTGAAAATCAAGAATAAAAAGCGCGCTTGAGAGGGATGTTCAGTGCCACCTGATGTTTGAATTTTAGCGTGCCATCTGTTCAGCTGTCAGTGTTGTACCTTAGGATTTATGAGGGATGACAGATAATCTGATCCCCCTGCACATTGATAGGAAAATATTTACTATTTTTAGGCGTGACTGAAAAACATCTGTTTTATCCAAAATCTTGCACTTCTTGAGCTTTGATCAGATTTTCTTTGTCTCTACATTTGTAATACTCATTATTACTACCTATACTAAGCACTATACAAGTTTAAAAAAACCCCAAACAAACAACAGACCAACTGTTCCCCCTCCCCCAAACCTGAAGAAATACTGAGTGGAGCACTGGCTGTGGTCCGTGAAGCTGAAGTATGTGTTTCATCAGTTTTGCATGTGTTCACAAGCCATTGTTATTGCAAAATGTTAATTGTTTGAAGGAAGGCTGTTGATATCTGTTTGGCATGTGGCCTACAGGAGTGGGGGGTATGTGTAGGGTGGGGGTGGAGGTGAAGAGAACTCACATGTGCAGTCTCTTCTAGGATTAGATTCTTCCAAATTCATTACACATATGTGTTTATCCTTACGCTGAGATGCTCCGGTTTAGGTTTTTTTACTTGAATGCTACATACTCAGTTGACTAATTTGTGTATTTGCAGCAGTCTTAACACAAAACGAGCAAAATGAAAATCTCCAAACAAAACAAAAGAACCCCCAGCTTTATTGGTGAGGAAAAGTACCTGCTTAGCTGTTGGTTTTGTTGCTCTTGTGCTATAGTTAAGATTTTCCTGAAGACTGTACTTCTATTTTGTGCTGACCTTGAGTTTGAAGTGCTCTGCGTGGGTTGGCTCAGAATGTTACATGTGGAGACCTCTCTTACATAAAAGAAAACACTCTTTTATTAAAAGTTACCTGAATGAGTGGTATAACAGAGCTGAAACTTCCCATGGGCTGTGTGGTGGATGGTGCTGTGCTGTTTGGATGAGATCTGAAAGCAAGGGAAATGAGGAATCTTGTGATAGAGGGAGCAGGATGTGGCACAGAGCTGAAGAAGGGGCCTTACAGAAGTGTCTGGACAGCTTGGAAAGGTGGAATGGGATGGTTTGGGGACTGCAGTGAAGGAAGCTTGGTGCAGTGGGTTTATGAAGTTCAGGTCTCCAGTTATGCTGGCCATCCTATACTCCTGGCAGCAGAGAACATCTCCCATGTGCAGGTTTTCCGGTATGGACAAATGCTGGTGCTGCATGATGGGTGTCAGTTCAAAGTGGCTTCTACCCTGAACAGTAACGGGGAGTACCCATGTTTTGCATCCTCCCAACAGAAACTGCCTCCCAAGTACTTGGTGTGTGCTTGATGATGTGTGACTTGTGAGGTCAAAACCAGGCTAATATTACAAGAGCTTCCAAAAATGTGGCAATGCAACCGCCTCTGCCTCTGTTCAGAAGTCTCTGTTTTCTGATCTGCTATGGGCAGCAGTGCCTGTGCAGTATTTGATTGTATGAGGCATTTTAAGAGCCCTACTGACTTAAATGCCTCCTACTTTCTTGCCAAATCCTGGGCACAGAGTCATTCTGGGTGTCATATGTGTTCTCTGTCTTTCTAGATTTTTCTTCCCCTGAAGAACATGGACAGTAGGGCTACAGTTCCATATTGAAATGGCTGTTCTTGAGACTCTGTTGTGTGCCATTTATTTTATTAGCTGTACCTTTAATTTTTGGAATGCACTGTACAATGCTGGTCTTCTGAGCACAATGGGGAAGAAAAAAACCAGTTTGATCCTATCAGAAGAATGCTTGAACAACAGTTGACGCCTGCATACTTGTTTCTTCTGTGTGAACAGATTTATGTGTAATTTAATTTCAAAAATAAAATGAGATCTGTAAATAGATTTATGTAACTTGCATAAAATTGACATTTCATCTACAGTGACACATTATTGATGCCTTAGAATGGAATCTTTATTGCTTTAATCAAAATATGAATGACTTTATGTGAGCAATAGAGTGTGATGGCTTTTAAACATCCTGGTTAGAACACAGATATTTTAGTTTATAAATAAGCAGAACTGCTACGCAATGATGGAGAGAAACTGCATGTATCCTTTGGTTTTTCAGGAGTTTCAAAGGTAGTTTCAGTACAGTAGTGTTATAGATGTTAAACATGCAATTGCAAGAACTAATCTAAGTGGATTTAGATATGTGACAATCTACAAAATTACTCATTCCTTTAACATCTCTGAGTTGTAATGCTTGAAAGAAGAGACACTAGTTAGATATAGAACTGAAAACAGGAATCTAAAATAACTGCCAAATACAGGTCTAGCCTAGCCACCAGCCTCTACCAGTTTCCTCTAAGCAGGAAAAGGAATTAATTATCCATCTCCAGGTGAAAAATAAAGAAATGTACACTGATAGCCTTTCCCTGATACTGAGATACATCTGATATTACTGAGTGTTTTCAGGGTCACTTAATGGCTTGTCCAATTTCAGTTCTATTTATTTCTGAAGTAGGACCGCATCTTTTTAGCTGTTTGGATAAGTAGGCAGCAGTATTTAACTGAGGCATCATTAAGTCTTTCCTTAATTGTGTTTGTGTGTGAGTGTTCATTTTAGGATACCAGAAAGGATATGGTTGAAAACTACAGTAAAGACGAGTTAGAGCATCGGTTCTTGCAAAAGAGTGATTCCATATGTCATTAAATGTTTTACTGTTAGCATGAACACTGCTTTGCACCATCAGAATCACTTTCAGAATGCACCAGGGTTCTCCATTCAGTATCTGTCTATCTCTTCAGTGCAGATTCCATACTTCGTAAAAACTGAGGGATAATTTGGGACCCAATTATATGAGTTCCTCTTTGGTCTGGGATTTTAATGATAGTGTAATTATAGATGGATATAGTTACCACAGCAGCTTCTTGAAGAGGAAATTGACACTTTATCTCAGATATTTCTTAAATTTGGGAGTCAGTATTAGTGTGCTTACTTGCTTGTACCAAAACTTTGAGTATTGGATTATATGTGAATAATGTTTCTATTTAATAGCTGACTATTGAAGGAATATTCATGAAACTGCTTCTTGAAGATGTGGCCATTTTTATACTATAAAGCTGAATGTTCTCCTGAAAGCTGTTCTGCCAAGGATTTACAGCAGACCTTAATCTTAACATTTCCCTGTAGTTTATTCTGTTTCATGTTTCAGAAGTAAACTGGTGACTTCAGGTCAGGAAAAAGTCTTAAGTTGGGTGTTGTGCTTTTTACTTCAAAGTATAGCTTAGTATTCGATTGGACATGTGTGTGTGCTGTGCATAGATAAAGGCTGATTCATCAAATAGCCCATATTTCAATATTTTATATGACTGAATAATAAAAAAGCTCAGAAACAGGTCAAATTCCAAAACAAGAGACATAATATACTGTCAGATAAAGAGTGTTAACTTTAAAGGTTTTTATTTACAAGTAAGATACCTTTTTTTTAAACATCTGCTTTTAATAATAGGCTGCCTTTTAAGCATGAAATTCCCCAAATGCAGAGTAGGCAGTGAGCCTCATTTTGGGTGGAGCCTGCTGCTTGGCTGGCCACTCTTTGTCATGGAGTCAAAATGTTGCTTGAAGAAACAATTTTCTTTTTGCTGATGTAATTAGTGCTCTAGAGTCCATAGAAGTTTATTGCAGTGCTGTATGGATGAAGACTAAAACCTGCAGGATGTGCACTGACCCAGCAGTCATTCCACTGCCGTAACAGACTGCAATTGCTCTGTCTGCATGCCTCTTCCTTTGACAGAGCTGCTGTTCAAACTCTTGGTTCCAGGTGGTGTTCCTTCAGCTCCGTATCTGCTCTCCTGCCCATACTGCTCTCTCCCTAATGCATTTTTGTTTGTTTGGTTTGGTTTGGTTTGGTTTTTTAATAACTTGTAACCTGGAATACATTCTTCCTGTTCTGGTTTTTCAGGGTATGAATAGCCTGTGGAGTTAATTCATATCAGTGTGCTTATCATATACTCTTCCTCACAAGCCCAGATAGAGAAATGTCAACATTTTTATGTGTCTGGAGGATAAAAGTCTGTATAGAGCATCAGGACAAAGGAAGGGAGGGGGAGGGTGTTTTTTAATTGTTTTTATTAACTTGAGTATTTCTCAAGGTGTGTATTAATATAAATTTAGTAATTCCAGAAGTTGTGTACAAATCAAGTGCTTGTGAACAGGCAGTTGTGCTGGAGATGACTGACCAGCTGACTGGTGCCAAAGAGAAAGCCATAGACTGTTGAAGGTAACTCTCCTGAGTGTAGCAGGGTGCTAACACTGGTTCAAATGCACCTTTTAACTGCACCAGATTGTTTTTCTTGGAGACTGAACACTGTTGTTGGTTCAGACTGGAATTCATGTGGGCCGCTTTTGACTCCTTTTCGAGAGCTAATTTTGCTGTGATAGAAGGAATACAGAAGGTTAACAAGATCCTGTTCTCTTAGGATCTTGCTAGATTCCACTAGGAGGTCTTTTAGAGGAAATAGGCCATTGTCCTGAGCAGTTCAGGGGAGGAGGGAGAGTCATCGAGATGGGAAGTCATGTTCAATTCCTGATTCAGCTGCTGAGAGGGATCAAAAAGATTTAGTGGATTAAGTTTGGAGAGATCTGAAAGTAGGGTGGTTTTCTTTTCTTTCAGTAGCTCTATGTGAGTGGTTTGTTTATTTGTTTTAAAGACCAATGCAGGGGATAAAGACCTCAGTAAAGCTGCTACAGTCAGTAAAGGGCAGTCTCTTAACCTGTTACCCTCTACAAAATGTGAGCTGGGAAAAGCCTTTGCTATGGAAAGTTTTGGCTGGCTTGGGTTGTTAGGGTGGGGTCTGGATAAGATGAGGCACCTCATTGCTTATCCCTGTGATGTATGTTGTGAAGGTCCGATGGGGCCAGTAGCTCTGAAATAGAAACCAGGACTAGAAAAATAAAGGAGAATTTTTGAAAATACAGTAAGAAAATATGGTATTTTTTTCCGGCACTACTGATCTACAGAGTTTCCAAGTTACAGTTCATCTTCAGTCATTGCCTAGGCCCTGCTTAAGCCATTAAATCCTTGGGAACCTCTGCTGTACAGCTTGCAGATTACTTTTATGTGCCTTTCTCTGTGCCATTTCTTTGGGTTGGGCTTTTGTTTAAGCTTTCAGTGGTGATAAATGTGTGCAGGATCATTCTGGAGAGCCTGTACACAGAGCTGGAACTGATAATATTTCTCCTTTCTTTCCCTTTTACTCAGACCAACGAGTGGAATAAGAATGATGATCGGCTGCTGCAGGCAGTGGAGAATGGAGACCCTGAGAAAGTGGCTTCACTGCTGGGTAAAAAGGGAGCCAGTGCCACCAAACAAGATAGCGAGGGCAAAACTGCGTAAGTCCAACCAAAACTTGTGATTTAACTTTTGGAAAACCCCAGCCCTAGATGCACATGCCGCTTCTGTGAGTTAAAAATGAGACCCTATCCTGGAATTGAAGGTTTCTTTTACTTCTGAAGCACAACACATTCTGCAAGTCTTGATTTGTAGTTCTACATTTAAAATCCTGTTTCAAAATAATAAACCCACTGAGTACCTTGAAGGTTAACAAATTACTGGGTTGGGATTACTGGATTGGGACCATTTTAGGACAGGGTGTTTTCAAATTTCATGGCACACTGAAGATTGCACAGTCCAAAAGTTGGGGCTATCTTTTCCCATGGATATTATTTTAATAAAACAAATTAAGATAGATTTTCATCCTAATGGGTTTGTCTGAACTGAAACTATAGTGACAGAGTTTTAAAACCCTTCAGATGGTAAGAATTTGCTAAGGGTTCCTTGTTTTGATTGAAGTGTGGTAATGAAAGTTTTGTGTAAACAAGATTCCTTTGCACTTTCAGTATATTTCATATATAGCATTTTTGTTTTCTGTTCTTCCTCTTGTTCTCATGCAAACATTCTGAATTGTGGAAGATAAAAGATTCCACTTAGAAAACGACAGCCAAAAGATTGCTATGCTTAAGCTTTCTTCCTTATGGCACAGAAGATGATTAAGTGGATAAATGAGAAATAGGCATCCTGTGACAACCAAAACCTTCATAAAATTCTGGATAGATGTGGACAAAGGAAGACTTGGAAGAGCAGCACAAGGCAGTTTATACCAAACTATAAGTTTTAATAAATTGCCTCTGCTGCTGGGTTACATTTATTGAGTCGTACTCTGCTTCTTTCTTGGTCTGGTTCAATTTCCTGCATCTGCTCTATTTCTGCTCTGCATCTAAGGAAACTGAGTGATGGACTGACTCATAATGACCTGCAATTTCTTACTGCACAAGTCCAAGTCATCAATTACATCAAGTGGGCTTTCTCCTTCATACTATAATAGGTTTTGAATTTTTAAAAGTTGCATACATATGTTTTTCTTTTGGCTGTTGAATCTTCATAATTATAGCTATATTTAGCGTTTCGTGTTTTTACAATCAAGGTAACTTCAGACCTAGATTCTTAAGCTTTTCTGAAGCTGCACTTTGTACAGTGTATCCAGTGTAACACCTACTTTGCAAGTTTCCCTTATAAATTGATACTATGAATTTTTCTAGGGAACCACCCCAGACTGAATTTATAGTATCTCTTACTCTGAGAATATAGCTATGTATTGGTGCAATGATTTTTCAGCTTTACACGGATACAATAAAAATTCTAATTTTCATTTTTTAATTGAAGCTACTAAGAAGTCAGTAAGCATATATTTATATGAATGATGCTCTTACTAATAATGCAGTTGCAAATACTTCTTTCAATTGTTTGGAACAAATGTGAGTTAATGCTATAAAGATCTCTGCTTCTCCTTGTTCTGTATGCTCATTTAACTGTCATTTACTTTTAACTTTTTTTTCTGTGTCTTGGTTTAAAAGACGGCTTGAGAGAGAAGGAAGAAAAGCAGCATTGCTGTGAGGCAGAAATACAGCATGCCAACTCTCATTCTGTTTCCAGTGCTTTAGGAAATTTAGCAGACCTGCTCAGGTTATTTCTGTCTACATTTTGAGAGATAGAGACTGGCAGGTGTAGAAACAATGACACTCACCTGGAGAGACATAGCTACCAAAGGTGGCTCAGAAATGTTCTCCAGCATGGCTTATTAATAATGGGCTGTGCCTTGTTTGTGTTTTTATCACTCCAAAGTATTTTTTTTTGGTGTGTACAAAATGGAGTACAGCCATCATTTCTGTATAGATTTGCTTGTCCTGTGTTTGCAGTGTGATGCCAGTGCTTTATGCCTGCTGTGTGTCTGGGTGCCTGACACAGCTGTTTTGCCTGGCCTCAGAAGCTCTGCTTAGAGGCACAGACCCTTCTGCAGCCCAGCACTGGGGTCTGTTGGTGTGCTGCAAGAGCATGGTGCCGGTTTGTTAACTACACCCCCTGTAACTACAGCGACTCCTGTGCTGGGAAATCGCGATCTGCGCAGGGCTTTTGGGGAGAGCTGTCCACCCCTGTGCTCAGATTTCATAGAATCACAGAATGGCTTTGAAGAGACCTTAAAGATCATCTCGTTCCAATCCCCCTGCTACACTCAGGGACACCCACACTTGACCATGTTGCTCAAAGCCCCATCCAACCTGGCACTGAGCACTTCAGGAATGGTTCTTCCACAGCCTCTGGGCAACCTCTTCCAGTGCCTCACCTCTTCCACAGTAAAGAATTTCTTCCTACTACCTCATCTAAATCCACCCTCCTTCAGTTTGAGGCCATTTGCCTTGTCCTATCTCTACATGCCCTTGTAAAAGGTCTCTCTCCAGCTTTCTTGTAGGTTCCCACTTAGGTACTGGAAGGTGCTACAAGGTCTCCTGAGAGCCGCCTCCCATGAGCTTTGCACATGGAAAATAAGGCAGTGATTTGTGGTAACCAGCATGGCTTCAATAAAGGCAAATAGTGCCTGACAAATTTGCTGGCCTTCTATGACTGGGTTACAGCAGTGGTGCATGAGGGAAGAGCAGCAACGTCATCTGCCTGGACTTGTGCAAAGCGCTTGACATTGTCCTGCGCAACACTCTTGTCTCCAACCTGCAGAGACATGGATTTACGGGATGGACCGGTGCTCCGGGTGGGGTCTCATGAGGGCAAGGTAGAGAGGCAGGATCACCGCCCTTGACCTGCTGCCCACGGAATTATTTTGATGCAGAGTAGGATATGATTTCTGGGCTGTGAGCTGACATTGTTGGCTCATGTCCACCAGCACCTCCAAGTCCTTCTTGGCAGGGCTGCTCTCTGTCCGTTCTCTGCCCAGCCTGTGTTTGTGCTTGGATTTGCCCTGCCCCAGGTGCAGGGCCATCACTTGGCCTTGTTAAACCTCACGAGGCTCATGTGGTTTCGCTGGTTACATTTTAGAAAGTTGTCTGCAGTGCTGTGTGGGAAGGGAGCCCTTTGGACGAGTGGTCTATTGATCCCTGTGGGTGTATATTGATGCATTTGTTTACAGAGTTAGGATGAAGCTGACTAACCAGAAGAACGTGATAGATTCAATTATGTAACAGACTGCATAATGTGATTAAAGACTTTGGAATGTGCTTGAAAGCAAAAAGGAGAAACAATTACACATTGCAACACAGGTTTGTTAGCTCCATCATTGTCTGTTCCCTTCAGGTGTGACATGTTTCTTTTAAGATTTTTCTTTCTCATTCTTTTTGTTAACAGCCCTACAAACAAAATTTTCAGTACTGTCCCAGTTTTTGAGATATAGTAATGTAGTGCGTTAGTAAACAGAAGGTGGAGAGGATAATTTTTCATGCTTAGAGAGGTACTTTTAAGGCTTTTATTTTTTTATAATCAGATGGCTTCCTATTATAAAATGCTTGAACTGAGAGGAACAGAGACCAGAACCAAGGATTTTCCTTATTTGTCCTCTTGAGTACTATATGTATCATCTGAGTCCTGCTGTGATGTACTGCAGCTTTGGCTCAGTTTTGGACATTACCACCTAAATTTCCTCTTTGTGTCCTCTTTAGTCCCTGTTCCTTAGGACTTTTACTTTGTGACTTGTCGACATGCAATAAAATAGAGATGCTTAAATTAATAAGATTTAGGTACCTCATTAATTTAGGTGTTAGTATTAAGGTAGGTATTTCTTAGAGATAATACTTACAAATTTTCATTAGGAGGTTTATCTCCTCAGCAGCATCTCTTTATAAAAAGGTATTTAAAAAATACCTTGTCAGAGTAAGGAAATGATGGTTTTTTAAGACTTGCTTGACTTTCCACACCATCACCCTGCCTTTGACTAAGTTCTTTCTATACACAATAAATCAGTTTTAAGGCTGTGGAGCAAATCCACCTTTGGCATAAGTTGACACAGTCCCATTGTTGCTCCCACTTACGTAGCAGAGACTGTTGCCAAGCATAGTTGTAATAGAACCTATCTGGAAATCTGACTCTTTCATTGTAGTCCTACTTTGCCAGATAGGTTGGTTGTTTTTTCTTTTGGTCCAGCTTCCTCAAACAACAAAACGGGGCTTTCCAGCTTGGAATTTGATCATTTAAATCCACTTAAAATAACAAAAAAGGGTTTTCAAAGAGATCCCTTTTATGAGTGATAGGATTGGATTCATTCATGTGCTGCGTTTTCCACAAGATCAAGTGTTCAAATGGGCTGTTATTTTAAGAAGCTACTGTCATTATTGAGGGGAAGTGGAGGGATGAGGGTGGAGGAATGATTTTGGAGTGGATTTACAGTGTATAAATGGTAGCACTTCCTTGTCCTGAAGTTATTTTGTCAGTGTGCCAGTCCATTACTGCCATGTTTGCATGTTTCTGCAAGGTACTAAACTAGAATTAAATGCTTTTGGCTATTAAATGAAACAATAGATCTCTGTACATTTTTTTGAACTGCAGTTGAATCAGCTGTTGTTTAATAAAATTACTCTGACAGTAGTACAAAAAAAGCTTTAGAAACCTCTGCAAATTTGCTCTTTAAGGACTCTTTCATAAAGATGCTGCCAATAGCAGTTAATAGAAGAGATATATTTTCATTTGAAAGAGAATGTTCATGCCTTGGAGACTGAACTAAAAATAAATTTTGGAACATATTCCAACTGGAAGTACTTGATGTTTATTATGTACATAGTATTCATTTTTGTTTTCTTCCTTTTGGTTCTTACTGTATAAGGAGGTGGGGACGAGTGGCATGAAGAACATCACTTTTCAAAAAGTAGATAATGTTTTAATTACCTTTGAGAGAGAATGTTTCGTTGTATGTAATAATATTTACGTTAATAGTTTCTTTTAAAAAGCTATTGGAAGAACACATTAGAAGGATAGAATAATCTGAGTTGGATGGGACCCACAAGGATCATCAAAGTCGTTGTCCTGTCCCTGCATCAGANATTATTACCCAGCCCTCTGATTTACTGAGGTCTCTCTCCAGGGCCTCTCTGCCTTTTTAGGGAGTCAACAGCTCCTTGCAGTCATCTGCAAACCTACTTAGTATCCCTTTAAGTCCTATGTCCAAGTCATTTGGACAATATCATGAAGATATTGAAGAGCACAGGGCCAAGGATGGAGCCCTGTGGAACCCCACTGGTGACAGGTCCCCAGTCTGATGTCACCCCATTCACTGTAACCCTTTGTGCTCCACCTATGAGCCAGTTGCTCACCCATCACATGATGTGTTTATCCAGCTGCGAGCTGGGCATTTTGTCCAGAAGGATCCTGTGAGAGACTGTATCAAAAGCTTTGCTGAAATGCAAAAAGATAAAAATGACTTTAACTGGCTTCCCTTGATCAGCTAGGTGGGTTTCACGAGTCCTTGTCATAAAAGGAAATTAGGTTTGATAAGCAGGACTTTCCCTACACGAAGCCTCGCTGGCTGTGACCAATGTCTGTCTTGTCCTTCAGGTGTTTTTCAGTACCTCCCAGAAGAATCTTCTCCACAACCTTACCAGGCACTGCAGTGAGACTGACAGGCCTGTAGTTTCCAGGCTCCTCTGTCTCACCCTTCTTGAAAATCAGGACCTCTCCGCATTCCCAAGACCACTCAAAAATCATCCAGAGAGACTTTGCAGTGACACTAGCCAGCTCTCTGAGCATTCTCAGATTAATCCCTCAACAGATTTGTAAGNAGTTCAAAAGTCTTTGAGAGAGGCCTTGTGATGACATCAGCCAGCTCTTTGTGTATTCTCGAATGAATCTCATCAGGCCCTATAGATTTATAGGGATCCAGCAGATCCCGCACAAGTTCATGGTCAGCTGAGCATTGATCTTTCTCGCAGCCATGGTCCTTCAGCTCAGGCCACCTGGACCCCCTTAGCCTGCTGTCAGTGTTGAACACAAACATTACACATCTCTGCCTTGTCCATGTCCCTCTTTGTGAGGTGCCCATCCTCATCCTGTAACAGGCTGATCTTATTTCTGCCCTGCCTTTTGCCTTTAATGTATTTAAAAATAACTTTCTCAGTTGTCCTGCGCAGTTCTGGGCAGCTTCAACTCCAACTGAGCTNAGATCCCGCACAAGTTCATGGTCAGCTGAGCATTGATCTTTCTCGCAGCCATGGTCCTTCAGCTCAGGCCACCTGGACCCCCTTAGCCTGCTGTCAGTGTTGAACACAAACATTACACATCTCTGCCTTGTCCATGTCCCTCTTTGTGAGGTGCCCATCCTCATCCTGTAACAGGCTGATCTTATTTCTGCCCTGCCTTTTGCCTTTAATGTATTTAAAAATAACTTTCTCAGTTGTCCTGCGCAGTTCTGGGCAGCTTCAACTCCAACTGAGCTTTGGCCATGTGAGTTTTCTCCTTGCAGTGGCAGCAGCATCTCTGTATTCTTCCCATATCACCTGACCTACACCACAAGGTGGACATAAACCTTCTTATTTCACCTTATTTCCAAGACAGGCTCATTGCTTAGCCAAGCTGGCCTTCTGCCTCGTCTGCTTGACTTCCAACTCTTAGAATTCCCTGCTCCTGTGCCCTTTGGAGGTGATGCTTAGAAAGTGACCAGCACCAATGGACCCCAGCACATTCAAAAGTATTTTCCAAGAGGGCCCTACTCACTAGTTCCCTGAGCCGCTTGAAATCTGCTCTCCTCCTGTCCAGGGCTGGAGGTTTGCTGGCACTTCTCTCCCTGTCAACAGAGATTCTAAACTTGATTGCTTTGTGGTCTCTGTGGCCAAGATGGCCACCAGTCTTCACTCATGAGACTCTCTGTGTGAACAAGCCACAAATCGCCCTTTAATAGCCAGCACCGTGCGGCCAGGGCATAAGTCCAGTGGAGAGTGGAGACTGACAGTGGACAGTCAAGGCCTGATGGAAGTCACACCGTCACTGGATGCTGGAACTGCAGTATGAACTGGAGTCCAAGGCAGCAAAATGTCACTGTCCACCACTGACATTGCCAATGCCTTTTTCTCCATTGCTCTGGCAGCAGAGTGCAGGCCACAGTTTGCCGTCACCTGGAGGAGCATCCAGTACATGTGGAACCAACTGTGCCAGGGATAGAAGCACAATCCCACCATCTGCCATGGACTGATCCAGACTGCACTGCAAAAGGGCAGGGCTCTGGAACATCCACAGTATATTGGTAACGTCATTGTATGGGGAAACACAGCAGGGGAAGTTTGTGGTAAAGGGGAGAAGATCATCCAGATTCTCCTGAAGGCTAGTTTTGCCATAAAGCAAAGGAAGGTCAAGGGACCTGCTCAGGAAACTCAGTTTTAGGAGTAAAAGGGGAGGATGGAAATTGTCAGATTCCAGTGGGTGGGGCCAACAAAATAGCAGCTATGTCCCTGTCAACCAGGTGGAAGGAAACACAGGCTTTCCTAGGAGTTGTGGGATTTTGGAAGATACATATTCCAGAGTACAGTCAGATTGTCAGCCCTCTCTATCAAGTGACATGGAAGAAGAATAATTTCGAATGGGGTCCTGAACAACAAGAAGCTTTTGAACAAATTAAGCAGGAGACTACCCATGCAGTAGCCCTTGGGCCAGTCAGAACGGGGCAGGATGTGAGGAATGTGCTCTACATTGCGGCCAGAGAGAGTGGACATTCCTGGAGCCTGTGGCAGAAGGGACCTGGGGAGGCTCAAGGACAACCTCTGGGGTTATGGAGTCTGGGATACAGAGGATTTGAGGTTACCCAACTGCGAAAGGGATTCTGGCAGTTTATGAAGGGGTTTGAGCTGCCTCAGAAGTGATGGGCACCAAAGAAGAGCTCAAAGCCATCCTGCTGGCTTTACATATCGCTGAATGAGAGAAATGGACAGTGCTCTACCTCTACACTGTGTATGTTGGCGAGCACTCTGTGGGAGTGGCTGGGCAGAAAAGGGCCAGTTGGCAGTGCAGAGGGAAACACATCTGGCCTGCTGAACTGCGGCAAGACATCGCTGCCCGGGTAGAGAAGTTGACTGTAAAAGTATGTCATGTAGATGCACATGAATGCAAGAGTCAGGCTACTGAAGAGCTGTACATTGCTGATTTAATCACTGAGGAAAAAAAAAATTTAATTTACTTTTATCACAGTATTTAATTTATGATGGTCCAGATGGTTGCAATAATGTCTAGGTTTCTGAACATGGACAAAGTAAAAAAGACCACAGGATCTCAACCTTTGTTTTATATCTAGCCAGCAGATGGCCGAAATCTGGTTCTTATTCCAAAATTTCTTGTAAAGTTTATGTCCATGGGAGATCTGGGTGTAAAAGCTTTTGTCTCTTTAAAACTTTTCTGATGTTCTTTTTAGGTTCAAATCATGATTGTTCGTTTTTTGTCCCCTCCCCTGCCTTGCAGCATTGTTAGGGATATAATTTAATTAAGATGTTGATATTAAGTTTCCTGAAAAATTGTTTTCCACTTTAGACAAATGCTCAGAAATGCTAATGAAACTCTAGGACATGGCTGGATGAATCTGTCCACTGCCAGCATGCTAAATTGGGCTAATTAACTTTCTATTATGTTCAGTATGAACTGATTGTTAATGTATGGTGAGAGGGAATGCTTTTATCTCCACAACAGAGGAACAATACTTAACGTTGATTTTATAATTTGGCAATACATGAAAAAATCCACATTGCTTACAAACACCACTGTATTGACAATCATGCAGGCTTTTAAATGAGATCCATGCAGTGGAATTTGTGATAGTGGTTTTTTCCTGGCTCTTGACTTAAACTGTGTAGACCGTTTCTGATGGTTTTGAGCACATGACCCCTCACTTGACCCCTTCAACTAGAGTTGGAAAACTTCACGATCCAGTTTTTAGTTCTTGCCTACACTTTTGATAGGATTTGAAATCAACGGCATCCAGGCTCTATTATACACATTTCTAAAGCAATTTTTATAAGACATTTTAGCATTTTTATACCTTCATGTTACCGGGGGAAAAAAAAGAGAGAAGGGGCCATCTTCTGAAGAGACAGATATTAATCATCTTTAGTTGGATTTCAGTTACAAAGATCCTAAGCTTCTGGCAAACTGAAACTTTTTTATTTTATCTCTTTAGTTATTTCCTATGTTGGAAATCAAATTCCATGTATTTAAAGAACAAACTCCCTATTCTATATAAAGTTCTCTGAGCATTGAGAAGCCTCCCAATAGGTTTTGCATCTTACATACATGAGGCTTTGTGCAGATGATATCTAAAGGTCAAAGACAAAACAATCAGTCTGCAATTTCTTGTAGGAGCCATCTTGTTTTCTGTTCTATATTTGCTTTTTCACATAGCTGATGGCTGTTCTTGAGAACTGTTGTGTTTCGTTGTCTTTTAGTGCGGCTGTCATCTGAGAGGGAAGCAAATCCTCTTCTGAAGGGCCCTTGTACTTGTGTTTGTGTAGCCTGTGAGCCTCCTGCCCACGGGCAGGATTGGCCAAACCCGTAATGCAGCGTCAGGCAGCCAGTGGAATTCCCTGCTCAAGCAGCTCCATTTGCAGAGTTGCCAAATACCCAGATTTTGCCAGACCTGGCCAGCTTTCAACAAATTTGTCAGTTGCTTGGATCAGAGCACAGCCTGGATGGTTGGAAGTTTTTGTATGCCTGGGTTGAAACAGCTGCAGTTTGGCTCACGTGGAGGCAAAAACCCAGCGCTCCACTTTCCCATGGGGAACGCTGTGGCTGCTCTCTGCCCTTGTCCCATCTGAGCTGGCAGGAGAGCCTTGAGGGAAGCGTGCCTCTTGTGGGCTGGGCCAGAATCAGCCTCTGTAAGGCTGGAGGGGACAGGGTTAAGGCTGCAGTTGTTTTTCAGATTTATATCTGCATAATGGGCTGCAGTTGTTTTACATGTTTTTCAAAGACTTATGCAACCAAATGAGCTGTATGTGTAGTTTTTAATTATACCCACTGGCTGTTACTGGCTTAAAAATGTTCTCTACTCTTGGAAGGGGAACAGACAGCCAAAACAGAGCAATGTGCAAATGTTGAATTTACTTAATTTTTTTTTTAACCTTCAAACTGAGGTCTCAGGCAATAGACTATGCTGGTGGCTGCTTTTTTATTGGACTTGTTTAAATCTGTTGTATGCTACCTTCTTTACAGGTGCATTTTGTGTTAGGAAACTGCTGAAAAGTAGCTGGAAAGTAACTGAAAAATGTAGAAAAGCTCTGAAGTTGCATTTTCCTGCACATGCCTGTGGTCCAGTCCCTACTCCTCTTCAGAAATATGGAATCTTAAGTAGTATAGTATTTCTGAAATACAAAATAAAAGGGATATTGCTGTAATAATCCAAGGATTTTATAAAAAAAAATTAAGGAGGTCATGTTAACCAGTGGTCTTTGAAGAATGTGTTACAAGTAGATTAATTACTATGAGTACATATTAGTGCACTTGGTTTGTAATTATCCTATGAAGTAAGAGAAGTTCACTTCGTACAGCTTAATAAAAAAAAGCAAATCCAAACTGTTCCTTCAAATCTGAAGAGATGGGAAATATTATGAGTGTAAAAGGTACAAAATTATGAAGCACAACACATAACTCTGAGCCATCCTTTGTCAATGTCCCTCGGGTTCATAAGGATATCCGTGCTCATCAGTTTGTGGAGCACTAAATGCAGTTCTTAAGCCTTGCTGGATTTTCATGCTACAGAAATATTTGGTTTTAGATTAACCTTTACTCAACTGCTCTCACTCTTTACAGCCTTTTCCTGGCCTCTTGTTATGCCAACATGGTTTGGGATTTTGTTGCTCTAATATTCATGACTTTCCATATTCTAAGGTGATTATTAGTGGTTGCTGACCCACAGGCAGCAATACCAAGTGAGTTGTGTTGGAGGATGAAGATCGGGGGAGACAGTAGTCATTGCTCTCATTTTTCGGCTTAATTTTAACTTTGAACTCTGTTAGGCCTTGAAAGGGCTAGCTGGTTTTACCCAGCTTCGGGAAGAAAGTCGTCTTGACCTGGGCACATCCTCAGGGATTCCACCCTGTGCTCAAAAGATGTTGTGCCAGAAGGCACGTATATTGAGGAGGTAACTGTGCACCTGTTTGGACTTTATATGTGGGATGTGGACTTAAAGAAGCTCCCTCAGTACTTGTCTTTGGAGGCTCAGGCCACACTGCACAGATTTCTGGGCTCTTTAAGCTTTTTGAGAATTTGATGCTTCTTGTACTTTGTTAACTTTCCTACCCCACAACTCCAAAAATAAATATGTCAAAATGTCAGACTTTCTGTCAACACCTAGGAGTGCCCTGAAGCTTCTACTTGCAGAATCTCTGTTGCATTCTGCTGACATGAGTTACTGAGGAATTTTAAAATAGACACTGTGCAAGAAACTTTATATGATAAATCTAAATTGTGAGCACTTATATTTACAATTAAAGGTACATGAAAAGAAAGTTCATACATTTCAGACTTGAAATGGGAGTTTGTGTTAAGGTGGTAATAGAGTTTGCCCAAGAAAACTCTCTATGAAAATGGAGCTGCTGGAGCACGACCTGAGAATGAAATGAAAAGTATAAAGCTGCTGGGGATCCCAGAATCTCTCTGAAGAGCAGGTGGGTAGATATTTTGCTGAGTTTGAAGGCTAAAATCAGGAGTCTGTAGCTTGCCAGCTCCCCTGTTGCATGATGCAATTGCTTCTTTTCTAATAAGAAAATGGCCATTAAAGAGGCTTGCCTTTTATTAATGGCCTATAGCTCTAGGTGTGTGATTGAAACAAGACTTTTCATGCTACGATGCAAAGCTGGAAACTTCACATGAAAACTGCATTTGTTTTGGTTTCAGTGGTGAGTTTTTTGGTTTTGTTGGTTTTTTGAAAGCTGTCCCAGAATACAGGCTGACACTGAAGGGGCGTGCAGGGTTTTTACCAGAGGGTTCTGTGTGTACTGGGGCAGGGCAAATGCCATCTCATGTTGAAACGGAAGGACACAGGCTGTGTGCAGCAGTTCACTTTGCAGTGGCTGGTGCTAAAGCAGGGAGAGTGGACAGTAATCTCACGTAGCTCCTGGTAACTTCATACCTGCCTCTGTCAACTTCTTAAAATCTTGCCCTGCACTCTAGAAGTTGTTTTCAGCAACTTATTGATTGAATGTTTTAAAACTCTGAAAACATAATTTTCCCAGCTTTTACTGGTGCCAGCTCTGATAGGAAAACAAGATATATTTCCTCTCTTTTTCCTAAGATAATTTTTGCACCCTTTTGGCTTCATGTAGTTGAGTGACAGGATAATGACATGGACTGCCACCACTATTGAAAAGCCACCTTTTTACAGTTACTGTTGGGAGGAGATAAAATGGGTGCAGTGTGAAGCTGTAATTTTTATTTGTTAAAATAATAAAAAAACCCAAAGAACTAGTAAGTATTGATAGTGATTGCCTGTAGATGTCTGATTTTCTTTAAAGGCAGCCTGATCTGCCAAACATCTGTAAAGGTCCTCCATAATTAAATGACTGGTTCTCCCTAAGACATATATTGTCTCAAATGAGTGACAGTATCTTGATAATGCAGTCAGGAAAAGATGAATATTCTTTTGAATTTCATAGCGAAACATCCATGGTTTTAATTTTAGGTTTAAGGTGAAATTCTACGTCCTGCTCCTTATTTTTCACTGACAGACTGCATCTGTGTTGTGTGATAAAACAGTGGAAGGCAGCTTTGGTTTTCAACTGGTTTTGTTCCCTGTGCCAGCTCACCAGCCACACAGTTAGTTACCTACCTACCTGTGCTGGTGGAAGGAAGAGGCAGAACCCAGAGAGGGTTTGCAGAGGAAGACAGAAACCTCCAGTTTCAGGACCATTCTGGGGCTTTCCCAACCATTTCATCTGAAGGTGGTAATCTTCTCTTATGAAGTTCAGGGTGTGTCAAAAAGGGCTTACTTTCAAGATTGTTTCAATGCCAATAAAAACTCAAGCCCTTCACAGGTCAGTAAACCATATTCTTTTACAGTGACTGGTCATGGTGCTACATGCGAGAGGAGACCACACTGGATTTCCTCCTATGTGACACCAGGTATTTTCTTCATGCACAGAAGGTGCTGCTCTGGTAGTAACTCATGGCCCTCATTTCTGCTTCAGGTCAGTCTCAGGAACTTTGGTGTTTCTGCCACTCAGCCTGTGGTGAAAAACAAACAAAGGCCAGATATCGTCTACTCTGTTTATTTTAGCAGTTGTTATTGAAGGAGGAGTTAGGCCTTGAAGGATAACACTGTAAGCTAGGTGCTGCTTCTAAAATATATCAAAGCTCCAGTCAGTTCAGAAAGTCAGCCAGGTTATCAGTAAGTCACTTTGTGGCTGAGATAGCTGGTGAATTGCTGTCTGATCTGGTAGTAGCAAAGCTTAAATGTCTTCCATTTCTAGATGTGTTTTTTTTTTCATCAGCAATACAAGGTCTCTAGGCAGCTCTGTATCTCTATTTTATCATTCTTGTTTGTTTGTGTGAAGGTATTGGTCAGTGGGGAAACTATAAATCATCAAACTGTTGGCAGGCAAGTAAGACTTTTAAAAAGTCAACAAAGGGTTGACATCCATTAGAAAGTGAAGAAGAATGATCTGCCTTGGGGAGGGATGTTTTTATGCAAAATAAACCTTGACAATGAATGTATATGAGTTCATAGTGTTTTTCAAACATTCTTGCACTTAAAATATTTTCACAACACTCAGATTAAAATGACAAAGAACAATAGTATTATACGCTTGCATATAAGTTTGACTGGGTTCCATGTTTGTCATAATAGGAAATAGCAAATACAATATTCACTTAGCATCCATAATACAGCCATGTTCTTTATTTGCTTTGGATTTTGGTAAGTAGTGTGTTGAACTACTTTCAGGCCCTGGAGAAAATCTGTGTTACAGGGAATGCTAATTCTGCCCAGAAAAAACTCTGGAGCATGACCTTGCCAAACAGAGACTGAACCCTTTGATTTGGTGTAATTTTTCTGCTTTTTTCCCCCTTGTTTTTCTTTTCACAAATGAAAATTTCCTTGTTAGAAGGTTACTGTCTTAAATTAAGACTTG
>VYZQ01061062.1:5577-31534 GCA_013400655.1 Mystacornis crossleyi
TGAATACTTAAACACAGTGCATCCCAAGGAAATCAGTATAATAATAGTTCACAGGGAACAGATTATAAAAATCAGTATGAGCATGAAGAGCTGGGAGGTCTGAGGTCCCCATTTTCCCCAATGTATTTTAAAAAATCCCACTCAAAGTGTGGCTGGTATGGTTAGCTGAAACTCCTAACAACTGCTGCCTCCAAAGCTGCTACTAGTCAGCGATCACTCTAAATATTCATTTACTAAACAGTGTTTGCATGTATAATATCTTCCACCAGGACATTATTCCCTGTTGGTGATCACAGAACACAGGGTCAGGAGCTATGTGACGCTTTCAGGGGCACAAACAATGTCATTACTGAGCTGGAGTGCAGGCCAGGCATGCCAGCTTCCAGCTGTGCAGAATGGGGGCCTAACAGCCCATTAGAGAGCGCGCACGTGCTGTCAGTGTCCCAGATGTGCTGTCAGTGTCCCAGATGTGCCACGCGAGCCCAGCTGTGTAGAAAGCAGCAGCCGCACAGCCGAGGCCGCAGCAGCGCAGTTACACCCAGAGGTGTGGAGCGATGGTGATTCCCGCTGTGGGGCTGTGGCCCGAGGCTGTCGCATCTGGGGGGTCTCAGTGCCCACCGAGCCCCTGCCGGCTCCCGGCAGCGCCCGCCGCAGCCGCCGGCCCTGGCCAAGGTGCTGAAACGGCCGCGCCGCTCGGCCCCGCGGCGCGCTGCGGGCGCGGGGTGCGAGAGAACCCGGGCGAGCCAGGGTCTCCAGCAGAGAGACCTGCGATATCCCACCCAAACGCGGTGCGACAGCTGGGACAGCCCCGTCCTGTTACCAGAAGCTACCAGTGCTCGAAGGACCCTGTCGCACGCCATGGCATTGGTTAGAAAAATGAGCTTGCTTTGATCTCGAGGTAATCTTTACCTGACAACATGACTGGGGCCAAGGACCCAGGGAGAAATAATACCACGTTCACGGGGCTACATCCTTGCTAAACAGAAGTGACACTTTACAGGTACAAACCGTGCTGGGCTCCTCTGCCAGGCTGTGAGGCAGCTGGGTAACGGGCAGGGTAATTTCAGAGTATCCTACTCCATGTCACTGCATGTAGAGAAAGTGTCAACTGGAAAGCTCCCCTTACCAGTGTTATGAACTGCGTTTATCCCAGATACAGAATGAAGAGATTATCAACTGTGTCCCATCTGGGACAGAGAGACCAAGGAATCCCTGTGATCTTTGAGAAGAGCATCCTTTGTAACCTCCAAAGCATTGCATGTTTGACTGGGTATCAAGCTCCAGGTATAAAGCTTGATTCTACAGAAATATTTGTTACTACAGAATTAAAATAGTCGTCACTCTATGTTACAGGATTATTTAGACTATGCAAGTAGGAATATGGTCTCCATTATATAGTAAATCATAACAAAAATGTTAATCACTCTGCAATAAATTCTGTTCTCCTTCCCTTAGACTAGGATTCCCAACAGCCTCCCTCATTCTAAAAGATTTTTCCAAGTTACTTTTATAAGTAGGACCTAAAATATACATATATTTTTTTTCTGTTTTTTTGCCAACATCCACTCTGGAATTATGTGAAAGACAGATACTAAAATGATTTTCAGTAATCAGGAGACAGAATGTAGTAAGAGCTACCTTTCTGCTGCTCTCCTACTTTTTGCTCATCTAGTCCAATTTGAAATCCAGGAGCTCAAAATTATCTGACAATGTCAAACTGATGAAAAAAAGGAAAATCTATGCTGATGGAAAGCCTCTATGCAGACTTGGGTTTTAAGAAAAGTTGACATCTCTTTTGGTTATAAAACCACACAGTTCCAAGACACAAACAACTCCTCTTTCTAAGAAATACATTCTTGTCCCAGTCTAGACAAAATCTTCACCAACAATGTAATGCAGATCAGCTCATGCCCAAACTCTGAATATTATTGTAAAGCAAAGATCAGCAATATTCACACTCAGTTGTAACTGTTGCCCCTGCTGTGAATTCCAGCTCCCTCACTTGGAGATAAAATCAAACAGAACAAGTAGGAATTACAGGATCCCTTCTTGCTTCAGGAAACAGGGCTAATTTTGTTTACATATGGGTCATGAAATATTTAGTGATACCTTTCTGCAAGTGAATCGAGAAACACTGATTTAATACTGGTAGGTACTGTTCAAACCTGCCAGTTTAGTTTCCTTCAGAGAGTGGTATTAGCCTGGTAATTTTTCTTGCCTTCTTACCTGAAGAAATCAACAACACTGCTGGGTGAAAGGTGCTGTGTTCATCCACTACAACTGCTTCATTTCAACAAAAGTGTTTTTCTGAACTGTGTAATTTTTACAGTCTGTAAGTAGTGCAGTAACCCACTGAAATCAGCATGACTTACTCCGACCCCTGAGAACAAAATGGAGTTGAGAGAGCTTTCAGTTTCTTCTTAGTAAAGGACCTTCTATTAGAATGAAATATCATTACCTCAATGGCCCTGTGGCCATTTCAGAGGCATATAAACATTTGCTGCCTATCTGTAAGCCATTCAATAACTAAGATCTTGATACTGTGTAAATATTTAACTACAATGGAGGATATAAATCAGAGAAAGTGATTCTGTTTCATTTCACTGGTGGCAGTAAATCACAGGCTATTCAGACTACTGGGCTACACCCAAATAAATGACTGAGCTGTGAATACAGGCAGACATTACCTAAAATTTCCTGTAATGTAAGTCCTAATTTAATCCAGAATTCATAGAGAGAAGACTAGCAGTACCACAACTCAAGAAACCTGAAGCACTTCCAGATATTTTTATTGTATCATCCAAGAAGGGAGAAGTTGACAACACCCAACCTTTGGACTACTTTTCCAGAAGATGTGACCAGAAATATGAAAGGGCTACAAAAGGAGGTGCTCTTGAGTTTGAGCCCCTGGATATTAATGACACAGGCAGCAGAGAAAAGGAGTAGCCAGTAAATTCCGGTCTCATTTAATCAGATAGGACTGAGTATAATTAGAGGCAGCAGCATGATGGAACATAAGACCAGTCAGCCCTCATCCAAAGGCTGATTCAAGTTTGTGTGCAGTAACAAAAGTCCAGGAGCACCCACAGAAACAGCCATGCTGTGTGTCACTACTCCAGAGATGCAGCACTGGGCTCCCCATCACAACAGGGACATGCGTTCCCTCAATGCACTGCAGATTGAAAGTTAAAGTCTTCCAGGACTTGGCTTTTTCTATGGGAACAGCAACTGCAAATGCACAGGCTCATGCTCAGCTTCAGCAGCAGCCACCAAGGACTGACGCACTGTCACCATTCTCCTGTGCACTCCCACTGCGATTCCCTCTCTTTGGCTTTCTGTTGTACAAGGTTTGGTGCCAGCCCTGGGGCCACAATGATGGGTCACGCTTCCTCATTTCTAAGAGCCACCAATACCACCACTTGTTTGTCAGGACTTGTTTATCCTCACATCCTCATTTTTGCCTGCCCCATCCGCTGCCATCAAAACACATCAGCCAGAGGAGAGTTAGTGTCACCCAAGTTGCTTACAGACCCCTTCTGCAGTCTTTAAAGGGACATCAAGGAGAAAAAGGACCAGCCAATTTGAGAAAATACAGTAGCAATGAGATGTTTCTACTGGAAAAGCATGGGATGCTCCTGTTGACAACATATCACTGCCCTGAGTTACCTAACTTAGGGGTCTCTGCTTGGCTTTTTCTTTGCTCTGGAATCCGCTCTTTAGCAGAGAAAAAAGCAAGATTTGCTCATGAAAAGATAAGAAATGGTTTTATTTCTATCCTTTTAGACTTACGGTTTTACCTCCTGCTCTCAGGACACTTCATCTCATCAGTGCCACTTTGGGGGCCCAGCTCCACAGAGGAGGGTGAGCCAGAGGGCCAACAACAATTGGAAATTCTGCAAGACAGTGTGAATGAAGAGAGAGCAGGTATAAGCTACACACACTTTCCTCAGCTTTTCCAAGCTGCATGGCCTCACCTGGGGCTGATGACAGTGGTTGTTAATCTGAGCAAGAGCAAAAATTCCCTCTGTCTGCCCTCCTTTTCCGCTTGGCCCACAGGCAGGTACAAGTTCAGAGAGTGTCTGCAAGCCCCAGTGCATACAAACGAGCCTTGTGCAGCATTATATTTTGGTTTTCTCTACCCTCATTCTGGGCTCCCCTGGCTAAAGTCAAAGAAACATTGAAGGCATCCAAGTAAATCAGTCTATTGCATTTTCTCATCAGCTTAAAATGCTCTCCTCAGTGCCAAAAAAATGACAATCCACTGAAGAACCGGGCTTGCAGGATAGTTGTATTGAAGCTATTCCTTTTTGCCTTGCCATCTTGAGAGGCCTGTTGGCAGGGAACATACCCCCCTACTCTCCAGGCCAGTGCGCCATACTGAGCACACAAAATTATACACATGGCTCTGACAGAGTGCAGAGGGTGTCCCAGCAGAAACCTGCTCCATGAACACTTGCCTCCTACCATGGTCATCCTAAGACAGGTCAAATTAAATGTACCATGACAGCTGCTCAGTAAAATCCTGTCATGAGACAGGAGCCCAAAGGTGTTTGCATGTTACCCGCCCTGAGGGACAGGGCTGAATCCATGAACCACCCTGAGCTGAAGAACTTTAGGGCTGGGTGAGTCCCAGCAGCCTGAGCCCTGGGCTGACAGCAGGGTCTGAGCCCTCTTTGTGGCTTGAGCAGAGGGGGGAGATGAGCAGAGAGGCAAACAGCGAGGCTGGGGCTGGCTGCCGGAGGGCTGGGACAGGGCAAGATCCTAGGATGGCACAGCTGCTCCTTAGCACATGGAAGTGATTTATTAATAACAAAGCAAACCCAGTACCCCCAACAGTCGTGTTCTGCAACACCACCCAGTCCTCTGTCCTGCACCTGAGCAGTTTAAGCCATCGCAGCCCTTCTGTCACCAGCAAAGCTCAGGCTGCCTACGACCAACTGCAGCACTTCACCCTGCTCTGCTCTCCCAACACGCACACACAGCAACCGAGGAGAGGCACCGAACCACAAAGCAGAAAGGAAGATGGGAAAAGTGGGTTATCCGCTGTTGGAAACAGTGAACATCTACTGTAATTATTATTTGTAATATATTATTTGAACAGGTCAAGGCCTCCTGTAAAATCAAAAAGCAGAGTCTGAGCATCAGGTCTGAGAAAGGAATTCATTGCTAAGTTGCTTGTGAATAGTTTAGAACCACCTGTTCTACAGAAGTCTGGGGAAATTTTAGAAGGATAGAACAGATATAAAAATAAAACTCTGAATATCTGTGATAACCATTTTCTGGCTATTGCCTGAGTCCAAGTCAAAAGAGTTAATATGCAATGGGAAGCAGCAGACAAAGCTGGAGTAAAGGGGAGCAATAGTGGCATGTTTTTCTTTCTTATTGATTTAATTTTCAGTGCACTCTGGAATTGGCTGTTCATTTCAGCATGGATGCACTCAGCAGTTTGTGACACACTGTGCTGCTTTACTCTGCCAGCTGTGCTGTGCCTGCCAGCATTTGTTGAGAAATAACAGGAGGTCACACATGGTGTCAAAAAAAATACCCCTGGCACAGCACATAGAAAAAAGGCATTGTATTAGTGGCAATGAATTCAGACCTACTGATGGTGGAATTAATGAAATCCATGGCTGGCACTCTCTTTGCATCCCAATGGAGGCTACAACAAACAAAGAAAATGTACTGGCCACTAGCCCATGGGGTCGGCAAACCAGGCTTGTCGAGGGCAGCTGGAAGCCCATTGCCTTCCCTGGCAGGCCCTGAAGTGGAGAATGGAATTCGAGTGCTTCCCTAAGACCTCTCTTCTCTGACTCTAAGGCAACAGGAAACCAAGAGACAGGGAAGCAAGGACCTAAGTAATGCTCATGGAGGAAAAACAGCATTGCATGGTGAGAGGCATTTGATTATTTTACTCTAGCTGTTTTGGTTTCTTAAACTTTTTTTTATTTAGCTACAAGGGAGGGACATCTTTCCCTTTGATTATTTGCCCTGAAGCTGAAGCCCATCTCCTGAGCATCAGCATTTGCTTATTGATTTTTTCTTTCCTGAGTGGTTTCAAGCCCGTTTTCGGAAACCTTCAGAGATATTTATGTTGGTCTTTATCTTTCCATTCTCCTTATGCTAAGCAGAGACAACTAAGGATGCATACACTTCCAGATAAAATTCCTCACAATAAAAGCAAAGATTTAGGTAGCTGATGTGCATCCTTGGACATAGTCAGAAGGTGTCTGGACAAGGCCCTGAGTAACCCAATTCAACTTTGAAGGTGCCTCTTTGAGCTGAAAGTTGGATCAGAAAACTTCTGCATGTCTCTTCCTACCTTCAGATTTTCAGTATTTCAGTGACTCTAAATCCACATCTGATCAGCCATCTCTTCATGTACTATCTACCTGCAGGAAAAGATCCATCAGCACTCATCAGCCTCAGACTAGCCAACATTAGATGGAGTATGATCTACCACTTCCCTTTTTCCCCTATAAAATACGACTATCGATTTTCACTTCTATCCTCACACTTTCAACCTTCTCCAAAATGCATTTGGGAGCAGAATCCAGAAATTGCAGCTATTCCCCAGGCATCCCAGAGCACAGCCATTTGTTGATGTTTCTGCAGTAACCCCAGCTGTGTGTTCATTCCCTTTTGAAAGGATAATTTAACTCCTACTGCTGTTCAAAAATATAACTGGGTGCACCAAGTCAGACACATGCCAGTGTCAAAGCTGGAAGAACCATGCACTGATCAAAAAGACACAAGTAATACCTTTCTCCTAGGGCATTTTAATGCAACTCTTTCATGTTTAATGTTTAATGCGAGTGGAGTAATAGTTTGTCTCTTGCTATCCCCCATTAACACAGATCAGAGGCACCAGATGCATAGAGCCAACTTAATACTTCCCAGTTGGTCACCCAACCAATAGGTCCAACACTGGAAAAAGCCTGTACAATTGGAAGCCTCTCCTCTCACACCATTTCCAACAGGCACTAGCTAAGCATAGATGCAATCCCCTCCTCAGACTGCATTATTCTGCAATTCCATAGTAATTCATCCCTTGTAGCAACCTGAGAAATCTGATAACAACAAATTTTACCATTACAAATTGACCGATTCTCCCTAAAGCTAAGCTGAAAATGGGTGATTCTGTTATGTTGAGCACTGACATTATAACCTTTGTTTTCTTGTGGGGAAAAAAAAACAAAAACAAAAACAAAAACAAAAAATACACTGGACAAGGAAAATGAAGAATTTTTGTGTCAAATGCTTTGAACTAGAACATATTTTGGATACATTTCTTGCCTGAAGTGGAGGTCTTCTCAAAATCAGTAGTATCCATTACATCTTCTCTCGTCTGGAAGATCGAGCTTCCCACAGACAAAGGCCCTGGAAGAATCAGCTTTGCACAAAAACTCTGCTTAAGCTAAGCAAGGAGGTGGACAAAGAGACAATAATTAGTGATTTATGGATGTTCAGCTGTTTCTCCACGCTCATGCAGCAGGGCAGTATTACTCACCAGCTCCAAGGAGGCCAATTGTCTATGGCTGGCAAGTGAAGAGGGATTTGCCAGGTAGTACCAATGATCTGGTCTTGGGGTTGAAACAGCTTTTGGAGGACAGAGGACGCAACCATGTGTGCTGATAAAGCCAACAAACTTGGAACCAAGGCCTTTTGTTTTCTTTCCTCTGATGCCAAGGAGAGGAGCGTGCCTGGGTCTGCACAGAGTGTTCCCACTGAACAATGTCAGACACACGCCAGTTTGGAGATCTGCCAGTCTAGGGCCACCTCAGTGAACTCATATGGCAAGGCAGAAGGAACACACAAAGACCAGACCAAGGTTATCACAGCCTTCCCAGAGAAGGCCAAAGCAACCATTTGTCATCATTAAGTTCATTCTCTATTCTTATTTCTGTGCTCCCCAGAAAATAAAGTAATGCTTACTAAGAAATAAAAAGAGGGAAGGAACAACCTGAATACCTGAGACTGGCTAAACTGATGGAGAGGATGATGAATAACCAGCATGGCTGGCAGAACTCCTATTCTTCCTTTATGCATGTTACACAACCCACTGCTTAAAATATCAGAGCCTTGATTTATTACTTGCCATGGTGTAAACAGGTTTTGATTGCTTGGCACCTCTCCTCCGTCAAAAAAAAAAAAAAATGAAGAAAGCATCCACCCATGGTGGTTTTCTGTGCATGTTCTGTATAGTTGAGACTCACTTTTGCAGACTCAACTTTAAGCAGACTTCTCAGCAAGTACCCTACTGGACTGGGACTTGTGTCAGTCCAGTGGAGTCCCTACACCTCCTACCAAAATACATTTGCATGTGAAAGGCTGGAATGAGGGCATATAAACAGTAAAGAAGCAGAAACTAGAGAAAAACAGATAAAAACAGGGGGAAAAAAGGGAAAATGAGAAGGCAGAAATAATATTATTATTTTACCTTTCTGTGGTATTTTTCTATCAGTGAACCTATGTTTGCAGAATTTTGCACTTGTCCCCAGTTTTGCTCACTTCTCCTTAGCAGAGAAATTCCCTGGTCAGATTTGCCCCTTCGCTGTAGTCGTACGTAAGGTAGGAAAGCAAGAGCCCAGCACCACACAGCCTGCAGCTAAAATGTGCCAAGGTCAAAGACCAGACAAGCCTGGTCTGCACAGAAGAGCAATCTTGAACACACTCCCCAAAGTACAGCTCCTGACTGTCTCTTCATATCCAGCTGCTATCCCCACTCCCACCACCGAGTCCGTGGTGCCTGGGAACAGGCAGGAGAGGGTGAATGCTCATCCTTGCCTCTGACAGATCGCCCAGGTATCACAGCAAATATTCACCCACCATCCTGCTGGCTGAGCCCTTACCACAAACAGTGATTGTGTTGGCTCCACAGACCTGCTCCTGTAATCCCAGCACTGAGCAATCACCTAGGGACAGAGTAATTGCAAAAAATCAGAATTCAGCCTGGAGTGACATGGGAGAATGAACCCATTCGTGTTGCATTCTGCCATGTACTACTGCAGTCAACATTTCCCAAGCATGAATTAGGGCATCAGGATGTGTCCCATGAAACAAACCATCCAATCTGGACTATTCAACCAAACTGTTCCTACTGGGGACATAGCCTCTGCAAACTGTCCCTAAAGAAAGCTGATTCTCAGCTGTGGCAAATGAGAGCAAGCAGAGAAAATGGTGCACTGAGATACATCCAGTCCCATGAAATGATAGCGTTGTGACCATCAGCCCACAGAGGAGGAGGATGGCAGTGCCAGGTTAATGCAAAACCAAGGAAAGGCAAACAGACTGGGCATGGGGCACCGGTGGAGGTGTGTGCATTAATTGTGTTATCCTGCGTCTGATTGTTTATGCCAGCAGCCTTTGATTAGCTGCTTCCTTGTTGACACTAGGACTGGTTGAGTTGTTAAAGAACAGCAGAGGACACTGGAGAGTCTTCATTATAACTGCTGAATTGAGAGCAAACAAGGAAATTAAAATTAATCACTTGCACATAAATTGCCCTCATGGGGCACAACACACACCACAAACCTGTTCCCTTACCCTACAGGGAGAGCCTCAAATGCTGTCCTAGCCTGAAAAGGAGATGCAGAATAGCAGGTGCAGGAGCTACAGTCAGTCTGTGCAGGTAAAGCAACCTCAGCAGGACTGTGAAATGGTGGGGTGTGAGCTCCTGTCTCAAGAGATCACCTGGGGGAATCAACATGGATTAGGCAATGAGGCAAGCTGTCAGGCTGCCTCTTACACTAACTTCTGACCTTGTCCCCTTGGTGGTTTTACTTCTCTTCTAGTCTGATCTCTGCAGTTTTCTCCTGCTGTCCATTTTCCTCCTGGAAACACATCTCGCTTTGGGGTTGTAAAGCCCCAAAAGTTTTGGGGCTTTACAACCACTGTGCAGTCCATGGAAACCAGATGTGAAAGAGCAATTTAGGGAAAATTGATTTTAAACTGCCACCTACATTGCCTCCTGCTGGATGTCCTCAGACACAGGCCACTGGTGGCTCATCTGTGTTGAAGTGAAGCTGGGTTTGTTTAATTATTCAAAAAAAAAAATCTGCCTGGAAGGTTTTGACATATAAACTGTGTTCACCTTGAAGCATCACAGTACAATACTTGATTAAAAAAAATAATGTGTAAAACCTCATTTCTCATTGCCATCTTCTGGCCAGAGCAGTGTAGTGTATTCTCTTGCTAAAACAAGCTGCAGTGCAGGGCACAGACATGCAAGATGCAATGTACAAGTTGCACAAGTGCAGCCCTGATTTGGCTGCAGAATGTGCTACTGTACAGGAAAGGTACGAAAGCAGCTGTCTGGGGTTCACCATCCAGTGGGAACAGCTGCTCAAAAGGTGATTCTGTGAAAAATTATACATTTGAAGGTATTTGAAAGCAAATCTCACTGAAACCTTTATCTTAAATGGCATTTATCCACGAAGTTCTTTCTCAGACTGTAGTTATATTAAAATGCTTATCAATCATTTCAACACCCTCATCATGCTTAGAGGAAAATTACCCTTTAAAAATCACTCTGTAGTTAATCTAATCTCTTCCAAACCAGTATCCTCCAGCAAACTGTCATCTTTGGGGCTAGGCTAGTAGATCTATATTCAATGAACAATATTTGCAATAACAAACCATATATTTCTGATCCAGAGGCCAAAGTAGGCTTGGCACATATGCACCACACAGTGGTCTTGCAGTGGTCTAATAGTGCACCTATTCCCTACTATTCAGAGTTACAGTCCCAGTCGTCTTGCAAGTTTATGTTTATACACCAAAGAGGCACAGATAGGAGATGGAGTGGAGGAGACTGATCACTATCCATCTGATCCTGACAACTGGATGGAAAGTGACTCTCCATGTCCTTAGTTCTTCCTGCTTTTGTAATCACCTGTACAAATGAAAGATTCTTTGTCTTAGCCGAGAAGTTTTCCTCTGCACCACTATGGAAGAGCATTTCTCATTTGCCATGATTACGCAAAACTCCTAATCAGCTTTCCCAGTATTTTCCCATCTTGAAGGCATCATCCCAAGCAGCTTCACCTAAAGGCCATTTAAAATACAAACGATTTCTCCAGAACTCCAGATAAAGAGTCAGCCCACAGAGCTTTTGCCGGCTCTCCCTGCAGACTGGAGGACAAAGGAGAAGTCTGGATGCCCTCTGCTTGCCTACACCCTTGTAGGGAAGCACCTGCCCTGTGGCCATGAGTCACACCCCAATGGAGAAGCAGTTGTATATTTACACATGACACACCTCTTGAATCTATAAGAATTTTGACGATTTTTGACCAATTCCTAAGCTCTGCTGTCTTTAACCTTTAGTTAAACAAGCTGGAGGGTTTAACTGGGAATTTAAAACAGAATAACAAGAAAAGAGCAAACTACATAAATAAGTTTAATCAAAGGGAATAAAATATAGCAGGCTAAAGGAAGGAAACCACAGACATCATAGCAGTAGGTATTTGCAATAACCGAGTGCCCTACTCCTCTTGCAGAAATACACCTGATTTCAGGAGTGGTACAGAGCCAGAGCTGCTCCAGGTGCACTGGGAGGGTCTGTAATTCCTCCCCAGAGAAGCACAACACTGGAATTCTGCTCATGCTTTCCCAGACATTCTTCACACTGCCCATTTTCCCTGTGCTCTTTGCAGATGTTTCAAGTGAGTCCTTCCTGTGGAGCATCAGCACAGGCTGGCAGTGAGGGGGCTGCTCATGCAGGTGTTTTCCAACCCCTGTGTTGTTCATCGTGTGCTACTGTGACACTGCTGACAGTCTTCAGTAGTCTCAGCTTGGCTGCTCTTTCCCCAGTTCTGTTGCTAACTGAACTGAAGGCTGTTTCTTTTTGCCTCTTGTTTGTAATGGCTTGGTTAAACCCCTGATCTTTTAGCATGACATATTTTCAAAGACCCATTTGTTCCCTGAGCCTTGGATTTGAGGACAGTATGTTGTATATTCTTGCTTTGCCAACAAGCATCTTCATAAATCCTTAGTCCCTTTGGGTTCCCTCTTAATTATTTAAACTGTTCAGTAGACAAAGACAGGGCTTATCTAAATATATAGTCATATTTGTTTATAGAGTCTGTTTTACTCAGTAACTATTTTAGAATACTATTAGGATGTTGAAACCCAGTCAGATTATGCCTGTCTCTTATGTATGTTTATACAGACATTAGTCTTCAATTAAAGTTTTTACCCACTAGTGCCATTGCCTTTCTGGATAAGTAATTGTATCCAAGCTCCATGAAATAAGTACTTGTTATAAGAGAAACCTGCAGCAGTTCCTTCATAAGTACCTTGAGAAAAGGTTGTATCCAGATTTGTTTGAAAGCAATTCCACCTTCCAGGTAGGTGATTGATGCTATTGTTACTGGTTAAAGCATTCAAATCACATCTTGGCTATCATTATAATGTGGTTTTACATATAGCAAAAGCTGGGTTGCTTTTTCCTTTGAATAAAATATTTAGACCTTGAATCACTTGCACTAGAGAAAGGGAAGAGATTATATCACCTGCATGCTCCTTTTACAAGCTGTACAGCCCATGAGGCCTGAAAGCCAATAAACAGTGATAAGGAACACATCTGAGGAGAGCAAGCAGCAGTGAGAGACCCAGCCAAGAATTACATTATTTTCTACTTACTCTCTGAGCAAATGTAATACATTTTTCTTGTTCAACTCTGCCAATCTAAGCTAGTTAATAGATCATTTACAGTGAAAACATAATTAGCAACAATTAATAAAGGAGAAATGGCTTGCATAACAGCCTACACAGGACATCTTGCCAGGAGACCACTTACAAAACACTACTTACTAACACCATAATTATGACTATCTGCTGCTTGCATTGTAGTTGCAGGTTTAAGCTACACTGCATAAGTTGTGTACAAAATTACTGTGAGACCAAACTCCAAACACTTAATAAATAGGTCTAAAATTTTTGGATCTGTCCCACAACTAACATTTTACACCATTGGGTGCTACTACATGTGCTGTGTGAAGACCATATGGAAACAATTGCTGTGCCCTGCAGCTGAGCCTGCAGTGGGTGCTGGCAAAATTGCAGTACAAAACAGTTGAGGTGGTTGAGATTAATTCAGTGAAACAGACGCAGCTTTGAGACAATCCAGGAGGCTTCTCTGAATTTATGCAAATAAACAACATTTACAGGACAGAAAAGAATCACATAACAATTCAGGGTTTCCACCGTGTCTTGGCAGCACTGTCTACTATCTGCAGTTTGTGGTTGCAGAACATTTTACACTGAGGTTGTCAAGCACACAATTCATGGACTGTGTAGAGTCCCTGGATGCACGCAGGTGGCCTGCATGAAGTACCCATATGCTCCACAATTTCAGCTTTCAGACAGTAAAAGACTTTCAAGCAAAAAATAAGGATTAGGCAGGCTGGCCAGAGGGAAAAATAAAACATAAGTCAGAGGAAGATGAAACAGAAGAACCTCAGGAAAGGAAGAGAGAGAGAAAGCAGCAGCTCATGTAAAAGGGCTCCCTCATAAAGCAACTCAGTCACATATGACAGATTTAGATATTAGTCTGATGCTGAATTAAAGGCTGGCATACCCTGGGATGGCCGTGCAAGCACTGCCTGAAGGAGCACAATGAAGAGTGCTGTGACCCCCACATGTTACCAGTTACCAAAGCCAGCAGGACACCCTGAAACCCAGGATTCGTCCCTCTTCCCTGGAGGACTGCAGCCCTCAGCCTTGCCTGTGATCTCACACCACTTTAACCAGCTTGTCCTGAACACTCAGACACGACAGTTTGGATTCCAGTCGAGCAACATAAAGTGCATGGTCTGTTGCAGCTGAGGCAAGGGAGATGCTGGCAATGCAGCCCCTATTGTTTGCACAGCAAAGGGCTCTGGTTGTGTTTCAAAACACAATAGGTAGATTTGAAGGAATTTTACCCTTGAAATAACTCATTTAAATCACACAGAAAATAGATTTTGAAACAAAAACTAGTTTTTCAAACCCCACAGCTCTTTCAAGAACTAGGAACTTGGACAACATGTCCCCAGTACTCGGCACTGGTGAGGCCACACCTTGAGGCCTGTGTCCAGTTCTGAGTCTCTCAATTCAGGAAGGACATTGAGGTGCTGGAGTGAGGCCACAGAAGGACAGCTGGAGCTGGTGAAGGGTCTGGAGCACAAATCCTATAAGGAATGGCTGAGGGAGCTGTGGGGTGTTTAGCCTGGAGAAAAGGAGGCTCAGGGAGGATCTTATCACTCTCCACAACTCCCTGACAGGAGGGTGTAAGCCAGGTGAGAGTCAGGCTCTTCTAACAGGCAACCAACAACAGGACAAGAGGACAGTCTCAGGCTGCACCAGGGGAAGTTCAGGTTGAACATTAGGAGGAATTTCATCACAAAAATGGGGATTAAACATTGGGATGGGCTGCCCAGCAAGGTGGTGGATTCGCCATCCCTGGAGGTGTTTAAGAAAAGATGGGATGTGGCACTCAGTGCCATGGTCCAGTTGACATAATGGTGTTTGATCAAAGGTTGGACTCGATGATCTTAGAGATCATTTCGACATAATTGATTATGTAAATTCAAATATTTTCAACAAGCAGGACAGTTAAATATTTCCCAAGGCATTCACAGAAGCAATCCTAGTTATTTATTCCCAAGAGTAACCATGTCTATCTGCTAACATACCTCACCCACCTTTACAACACACTGCCAGTGACAACAGCTTCCCCCTTAGAGCAGGGTCTATTATTGGTAAATCCTGAGTTCCAGCCCTCTCTGGTATGTGAGCTTATGAAAAGCAAAACAAAAGCAGCCAGAGCTTGGATATTACTCTAGTAAGTATTTACATTACAGCAGCACCTGGAATCATGACCAAAACCACACAAAGGTAGGTGCTCCACATGCACTGAAAAGATAGTCCTCCACAAAAAGAGTTTACAAACTTGGCATACTTTGAGGTCTTGGTCGTGCCTATTCACCTACTACTGACATCTGCAAGGGTCACAGACCTGATACTCCCTGTGCCAAGGCTGGCTTCAGTGAGTGCAGGGTCCTGTCAAGGGCCAAATTCCTGCACTGCACCCAGCTAAGGAGTGTGCGGAGGAGGCAGTGGCTGAAAACAGGCTGTTGCAACTCCTCCTTCTCCAAAGCAAGGGCTGCATGGGGTGCAGGAGCAGCACAGTCCTTAATCCCCTTTTGTCAGAATAGAGAGGAAACCTTCGAAGTAAAGGCGTATCTCTAAAGCACTTACCCACATTGAAAACTGCCCGGACAATTCCATGGCTAAAACAATTGATTTAGGAAATTCAGCTCCTGCATGAAATCTTCTGTATCCAAAGTGCCCAGCACTTTTGCAAGGTCTGACTGGCAGCACTGGGGCCTCATCAGCCAGGAGCCCATCCACAACACCCAAGCAAGGCAGGCCACAGAAAGCAGCCAGGCTCAGCTGAGAACTCAGATCACTGGAGAATCCATGGTGATGAGGCAGGTTTGAAGTCAAACCAAAAGTCATATTCAGGCAGGTCTACAGCAGCAAGGCACATCCAGAGCCAGGGCAGAAGTCAGTCTGTGCACTGGAGCCTGGGTCAGTGGGATTCATTGCCAGGAAAGTGCATGGCCAAACTGCAAACCACCCCAGTCCTGCAGCGCAGCTCAAACCAGAGCTCAGCGGTCCAGTCTGAGCCTAAACAGGATCCCTGGGTTGATGAGCAAAGGCTATGGGTGGAGGTGAGGCTGATCAGGACAATAAAGAGCCATTGGTGCAATCGGGCCCCACCACACGTGTGGAAGCAGCAGCTTATGGACTCTGATGGCACTTTTGTCAGCAGTGCCACTGGCCGCTAGCAGACAGTGGTGGGATTACTCTGGGATCCTGGGGGGTTTCCTGTTTGCTTGGTGCCCATCCATTTTAATCCATCCTAGAGAGAGGCTTCTGCAGCTGTGGCTTGAACAATAAACAGTTGCCTCTGTATGACAAGTGGAAAGCTCAAAGAAATTAATAGAAAGCTCTTTTCCTGTTATTGGAGTGGACTTTGAATCACCATGCAACAACACCTATTGTGCTGGGAGCTACAGAGATACCGTGTGCTGAAGAAAATCATTCCTACTACTCATCTGGCTGCTGAATTAGAGGTGTATTTTTGCCACTGCTTCTTCTTCAGAGTTCCCATTTCATTAGTTACACCCATGTTGCACATTAGCCCCATCACCAGCACTGCCCCAGCTGTGTCTCAGTTGATGACGTTTGGGAAAACAGCTCTCAGTAATTTTTTTTCCAAATCATTTACCCAAAAATGTATATATTGTTCTGATTGACTGCAACTGGAATTTAAACTTTTCTATGCACAATGAGATTAGAGCTAAATATTTTGACTTGCTGAGTAAGTGCCAAATGGAGATGCACTAACAAAGCAACCAAAAGGCATTTCACCTCCAAGACGCAGGGCAAATTATGGACCTCACTTGCAGAAGATAATTTCCATTGTTTTGTTTTTATTTTCTTATTAAAATCATCACTGAGTATTTTTATTCCATTATTTCTTGTTTCCTCTTAATAGAAGTTTCTCTGCTCTTTCAGCATACTTACATCACTAACCATTTAATGCTATAAAGTGTGGGATGATGAAGCTTTCCCTTGACCTTCTTTTTTACTGGCCAAAAAGTCCAAGTCAAAATCCTGTTGTATTTGACGCAATATAAGCAGTGAACACAATCCAGAAGCTGTGAAAACTAAAAGATATTAAATACATGAAGAAATGGCTGATAGGAGAAAACAAAGGGATGGTGATGTTCAGTATATTTCTATTGGTAGACATGAGTGTGGTGTCCAGCAGCCTGAGGGTTGGCAGCTGAACTGCTGGGACCACCGGCTCTCAGTGAGATGGATCCTATTCAATTATATTCCTTTTGCTCGTTGTTTTGTCTGTATTAATCTTCCCAGGGCTGCTTCTTTTTGTTGTGTGTACAGAGAGCTCTTAGCAGAGTTTCTCTTATGAACTGAGTTTCTAAGACCACAGCACCCACTCACACCAGTAGTCTCCACTCTTGCCCATTAGCAAGAGCAAATATGTGTGAGATCTGCCACGGAGGGTCCAGGTCAGAGAAGGAAAGCAATACCAGAAGCATCTGGAGAATGAGGACATGGAAAATAGCCATGAACAATTTCCAGAAATATCCCAGGAGATCATTGCCTTATTCAATGCCTCTCATTTCTGCCAGACTATTTTTGTCTTGGCCCTGAATGTCTCCATCTCAGTGCGTGCAGCTAACTTGATAATTTTTAACTCATGGCACTAATTGAATTGTTATTGAATGTGATTAATTAGAACTGGAACAAGCCTCTAACAAAGAATTTATCAGGTCCCTCCACTGACTCACTTCTTCCCAATGGCTTTGAAACTTGCAAATTGGATATTTTCCTACACTCCTTGGAAGGTCCCAGGTGTGTGAACTCCACTGGAATCTGCTGCCCGAAGGACATGACACCAGTGTAGGCAGCATGGCCCTCCTCCACCCGAAAATGAGCCACTGGGTGGGCCAGGATTTTTGCTTGCACTGTTTCATCTCCAAGAGCATCGAGGCTGGCTCAGCAGATCTCTGCTCAGAGCTTCAGCACTCCAGCCACAGGAACTGAGCTGGAATAATGCACATGCCATAGCAGGACAACGGGAGGATCCTTCAGCCCATCTGGGCTCCTAGACTTCAGCAGGAACTTAGATCTTTAGTACAGGTTAGGGTTAAATCTCTTTGTGGCACAAACAGAGTGGCAGAGGGTTTAATTTTACATGCAAATATCTTGGAATGGCTTAGGATACCTCTGGAGATATGTGTGTCCATCCATGCAGAGACAGATGCACATTCATCTCAAGTCCAAGACTTTTCATGTGTCTTGTGGTATTCTTGACCACAATGATGTCAAATAACACTGATATCCCAGCCTGATTGTTCCTGAAATGGAAAATGTAGTTTTAATTAGATTTGACCTTGGTTTCTTTTTTATTTCCTTGGCCGTATCTTCCTCTATTTCCCATGGGAACAAGCAAGGAATACCTCACTTCAGAGGGCCCAGGGCAGGAAAGCTCCTGTTCTTGTGTTAACTGGGAATCCTTCAAAATGGGTGTCAAAGAAAGGAGCACTTTGATTCCAGGAGCTGCACATCTTTCAGAGCATGGACCCAGGCTACAGGCTCTGCCTGGACAGATCAAGGTGATGCTTTTGATCTTGTTCATGTGCCTTCTGCTGAGCATGTTTTGTACAGGAGAAGAGCATGAAGACAGCCAGACAGCCAGAGGGGAGGTTTTAACTGAGCTACTTGTCAACTAAAATATCATTTTTATCTAAATGGAAAAGCAGTGTAGCAAAGCCAAAAATAGAATGATGTTTTTCTAAAGCATTGAAGAATTTTCACATTCAACATTTTAATTTTTTATTTCCAAATTGTCTTTCAAACTTAAATAATAATTGGTTTTTTACTTCTTTCAAGGGAAGTCACTTTTTTTTAAGTCTGGAACTCAAAATATGCTGAAATCACAATTTCTCCTGGAATGTTCAGTTCTGCTGTGAGACAGCTTCAGGCCAAAATCAGTCAAAAACTGAGTAACTTTTGGACTGTTTGATGATGAAAGTCAAACAAACTGTGAGAAATTATCATTCCCTGGAAATTATTTCAAGCATTGAGGTACCTCTTCCGAATGCATAAAATTGAGCTTCTCTTAGGTGGTTGCATGAACCTGAGGTTTCAAACAAACTTAGGGCAGGTCTTCTAGCTTCTCTTGAAAGAATTCAAGTCCTGGCTCAAGCAACCTCTCATCAAAGTTTATTAAGATACTTCCAAAATATGCCCAGGGAATTGCTAGCTGACAGAGAATTACGACAGTTTGGAAATTAAAAAACAACAGAAAGGAAAACAAAACAAAACACAAAAGCATGTCAAAGCTTTTCTGTTGCTCTGTTTAGTGCCCAAGGAAGACGCTAAATCCAGATGCATTTCACCCTGGGCCCAGCCATGAAGTGCTGTGTGGGTGGGGCATGGAAGCTTTGGACAGCAGAGCCAAGTGCCCGTCCTGCTCTCCTTGGCTGAGTACGTGCTGCTTAGGAATCCTGAGAAAAGAGATGCAGCCTGGCATCAGCTCAGCTCAAGTATTACTTTAAAACACGAGGTATAGTACGCTTAGACAACTGGACTGAAAAACAAACAGAAGTATGTTGGTAGCTATTTACACTAGATTTAGAGTTCCTTTTTCTCTGATGTCTCAACTTACAAAAAATACACGTATTTAATTCTAATTTTCCAAGGCCTTCGTATATTCATCATGGCAATGTGCTTTGGCACCCGAGTCCAAACGAAAAGAAATGAGGACAGAACAAATATATGCTAAGAAAGTTCAGTCCTACCCACTTACTTGAGCTAATAGTCTCCCCTGTACACACTCAGCAAACAAAAGGTGATCCGAATCAGTTGTCCTCCCTGATTTGCCTGGGGAACGCAGAGCAGGTAGACCATGTCACCTGGGGGGTGAGTTCATCATCATTTCTCCTGCCAGCTCACCAGAAGTCCTGTTTTAGAAGCTTTGGGCTCATGTGTGGAACCAAGAAAAAAGAAGCAAGACTTACTATCAAATTGTCAAGTTTAGAATTAAAACCCCCCTCTCATTCTTTCACCAGGGGTAACTTCAGTGGATGTTGTGGAGCAACTTGTAACAAAAGCTGGCAGCAGTATTTGAGCAGTCTTCAATGTTCTGTCTGGGCCCTGGGTCCCCAGGTATACACATGGGATACCAGCATTTTTCTGGCTCAAAGAATTTTTGAGACAATAAATAGACTAGGCTTACACTTCTTAAAGGGCAAGTCTTGGACTGATGGTAAGGGCAGGCACTGGACTTTTGGTTTGGATTTTTCATCACTTCACCTGCTGCAAGCTGCACCCCCAACTCTGCCTCCTTCAAAAGTGACTAATGTAAAATCCCCCTTTGGGGGCCAGAGAAGGCCTGTGATGTTTCCCCTGTGATACTGGACTTAAGGGAAGATGGAATAATTGTTCCCACTCATTCCCTTATAACTCTCCTGTACAACCAGTAAAAAGTCAAATGGGAAATGGCAGCTAATTGTGGATTACAGGAAATCAAATGCCAACACAGCGCCTCTGACAGCAGCAGTGCCTAGGACGGCTGAATTGATTGCCATAACACGGGGACAACCTCATCCAATTTTAGCCATCACTGACGTTAAAGATGTGTTCTTTATGGCCCCGCTTCGGGAAAATGATGAGATATTGTCACTGCTGCTCCACTGTAGATGCAGCACTCTTCAAACCAGCTCGTGACAGCCCTGCCAGCAGCACAGATGTGCCACAGGAGCTCAGGAGCCTGCCTGGACTGGGGACAGGTGCTGAGGCAACCAGTCCTCACTGTCATCTCCACACTGGCATTGCCACCCTAACAAGTGTGAACCTACCCATCTCTGGATGTGTGCCTCACAGGTTTTGGGGGTGTTTAATTTTGCAGCTCCCTGTCAAGAGCTCCAGCTCTCTTCTAACATCACAAGATGCAACTTCTGTCCAGCATGGCCAAGATATGTCCTTAGTTTCAATGTGTTTTGAGCAGGTATTAGAGGAAGATTTGCTTACTACCAACTACTTAAATTCTTTTATTCCTTTCCACCCAACAAATATTTCTCCAAGCCAAACACAAAGAGGTATACTGTACACAGTCTTTCAAATGTACACTTCATTTTCAAGGAGCTGGCTTCAAGGAGGGCAGCATAGTTGTAGGTATTTTGAAGAAGCAAAAGAAAAGAAAAAAGATAATGCAACAGTGGAGAACTGAAGCATGACTTTTCTGATGTTTGGGGTTTTTTTCTGTGCCAGGAAAAATTCAATAGTGTAGAGGATTTGTCTGCAAAGTCATTCTTTTCCCTCCTTCCCTTTCTTTCCATTTCACTCCCGCCCCCTCAGCTCTAGTAATTCTTTACTCTTGTGATAGTTCACAAAATGCCTCATTTGCAAAATAAAGTATGACCAGCACCTGTTAGGTAAAGGAAATCATGGCCAGCACAGTGCTGTAACCTCTTCACTGGACAAAAATAGACCAGAGAGGTGCTCAGGTGAGAAATCACCCAGGCTGCAGAAGCTGGTGGGTGTTGCAAGATGTATTTCTCCTTTCAGTCAATTATAAACCACTGTGTTTGCAGAAGTGATACATAAGCTGCAAACACGGGGGCCGTGACTATTCATATTCACTGAGTTGCTTATTTTTGCTAAGTTCAAATATGCCCTTAAATCCCAAAGCCCTACACTGAGTTTCAAAGTCTGTGTTTGTAAGAATTTTCCATATGCAGATCTCATGTCTGTAAGGACCGTTGGCTGATTAATTCTCTCTGTATCAGTTTTCCTTCCATGAAATCTGTGTCCACAAAGGCCTGGTAAAACAGTGGCCAAGAAGAGGGCAAGGCTTCTACGGAGGTGGTCTGGAAAAGGATAGATCCCCAAATTTGGACACCTACTAAAGGGCAACTGCAGTTACATCCATTGACCTCTGCAGAGTACACCAGAGAGGGTGTAACACATAAAAAATGCCCTCATAAATGAGTGTCTTGGGTGCTGATGACACAGCATTTCAGTATATGAGGTCTTGTAGAGGTAAAAGTTATATAGAACTAAGAAAATTCAATAGGTTATAATTTTGTCAGAGTTGTTAATTTTTTACATTTTAATTGTTCTCAATTTCCTTAAAAGTCCTGCAAAAAGAATGTTTAAACTCTTGGGTTATTGAAGAAGTAACATATCTTAACAGAAAGCAGACTTTCAGCCAAAGGGGTGTTTGGCAAAACATCAGGACTGTTGTTGCTTTACAGAACCCTTTTTTTTCCCCAATTACAAAATATTTATGACAAAAAATGTATTACAGATCTAGACATCAAATCTGGTCCTGATTTACAGCACCATCATGAAGCTCCTCCGAAATATTCATGGTAACAGCACTGCTTACAGGTAAGAAAATTGCAGGTAAAGAGATTCTCTCTTATTACTCAAATGTGGGTAGCAGCAGGGTGTTAGCACCGGTGTGCAAGTGTCTGTGAGAGAGAGAAAAATAAAGAAACTTGCTTTCAGTAGTTTTATGGAAAGCCCCATGGAACAAACAAATAAACCTTTCACAATCTGCCACTGCAAGCTCAGAGATCCTGTCAGTATTTGAACAAAATTACCCAGCAGCTCGCTTCTGGGGGGTGTTTAATCCTTGGGAATAGCGAGGTGGCAGAGGTAGCTTCTGCTGTCTGCCCTCCACATCCTCTGAGTCAGCTTGGAGCAGGACACCTTGCTTGACAGTCACTGCCCATCCACCCGCCTGCACAGCAGATTTGTGAGGACCAGGTGCATGTCAGACTATCCCACTTGCTTTTCCTTCTCTCCCTCTCAAAAGAATCAGTCTCAGTTGATTTGATTTCATTTCTTTGTCCCCAGAAAAAAAAACAAAGCGTGCACTCAGGTGAGAGAGTGGGGTGCACAGACATCCAAGTGCAACGGTGAGGAACTTAATCCCACTCCCACCAGTGCAGCCTCCCCCATGCTGCACCCTCTGCCCCTGTAACACTGCAGTTACTGCACCTTAGGAGGCTCTGATGAATGAGGGATTTATGTAGAGTCATCTGAAGGGCAGCAGAGACGAAGGTTGTGGGAGGTGATGGGATGTGGGGATTTGCACCTGTGTGATGATCAGTGGGTCTTTGTCCCCAGGGCTGAAGAACAAACAGTCATCAGTGCTGGGATGCTGGTGCTGCAGGTGAGCAGGATCACACCCCAAAGGATGGATACCTTGATGATAAATGAGTTTCTAGATATGTGGAAAATGTTCTGGCATGGAATTTTGTACAATTCAGGGCTGCTCTTGAAGTCCCATAGCATGTACAGGTCCATCAGAAGAATCACAGATTTGCTCCTTTTCCAGTGAGGGTTTCCTAGCCCCAACAATTTACTATATTGTAGAAATAAGAATTTTATCTACATGGAAATAAAAAAGGAACTCTGATATTTTGAACAATTCCCATCTCTGACAACAGAAAAAGTTTCATTTCACAGAGCTTGCAGGTAGACAGGTAACACACAACACAGCTGGACTTATTTAATTTTGTACACTTACTTAACGGTTATGCTGGCAGATGCTGAAGCCATGAAGGCTTCAAATTCACTGAAGATCATCTGTGAATTTTCTAAGACTACATTAGCATTAGCAAATAGGATGAACTAAGAGGAGCAGAGCCAAGGACCAGGAAGATTTTTGCTGAGGACTTGACATCCACAGTAAATGCATTTCATGGTTTTATTGTCTGGGGCTTTTCTGTTTGTTTTTTCCTCTTTTTTAATTCTTGCCATCCACAGCCTGGTTCCCAGTAGTGCCTGGAATGGATTAGGGGACCACATATTCCAGGCAAGTTTCTTTCAAAGGGACAGTAATTCAAGCATCCTTAAGATGGCACCACAATGCAAACCAAACTCCTTTCACAGGGAGCTCCTGAACTGAACTGAAACACTAATGCAGATACATACTCAGGGCTTCACAGTGGTCTTAATCAATTGATATTTGGGAAGGAAAATACAGTTAGTAGTCCTCAAGTATTTGTATTCTCTGGGATCACACCAGATGAGGCATTGTGGTTAATAAAGTTGTCAATTTATGTGTTTTATCAAGTCTCCAGCGACATATAAAGCTAATGTTAAAAATTTCCCATCTTAAAGGGAGTGAGGGGAAAAAAAAAGGGGGGGGGAGCAAGAGGACTGAGAAAATAAAAGAAATAAACAAGAAATTAGGCATGAGATAAGATCAACACTACTATTCATTTGCCCTAAGTGTGTGAGATAAATTAAAGAATAGAGATCTCTATCTGGGCAAAATGTTCATCCAGTACCCTTCTTCCCCTCCACTGAAGTAGGAAATAAGTAGCTTATGACCAGCTGGGACAATCTCTACTGAATGGCTTTGAGGCAATAAATCACAGAAGCTGGTTTGTCCACATTTCTTTCTTTTCTTCAGACTGTTTGGCTAAATCTCCCACAGAGAAAGTTACGCCATGCAGGGGATTCAGCAAAATGCATGAAAAATGTACTCATGTCACCCACAAATTCCGCAGCTCTGGCCAAAGTCCAGTTGTGGCTTTAATACAAGACAATGCCTTACGACTCTGCTTCCCTGAATCCTACAAAGGCAGCTGTTTAAACATTTATCATTAAATGTTTCAAAAAAGAGAGCTCACTGTAGCACACCGATGCTATTTGAGCCTTCACGTTTGTTTCCGGGACCTATAGAACACGTGCGGGTTTGGGTGGGGTCATCCCATAGCCCCACAGTTGGCTTATTTTTCTCACATTCATGCTAAATACCACACTAATGTCTTTTTCTGTATGTTCCTGATTCTTCACAAATTTGGTTCAGCAAATCCTATGGAAAAGACTCAGCATGTTGGGAAAAGGACTCCCTACAGCTGCATCAAAGAGGAACTGAGCCAGAGGAAAGCTGGCTTGCTTTCTCCTGCTGCTTCCAACTGTTCTTCATATCTATTCTCTGAAATTCAGTTCTCAGATTGATTTGTTGCTGTCTAAGGATGCTGTCAATGCAACAGGTCTATGTGAGACTGAGGAGGACACAGAAACTTCCTGAAACAGAAATGTATAGAGTTGCTAAAGACAGAGAAACTCCTTCTGGCTCTGACCCTTCCTAAACAGCAAATAGCTGCATTTGGAAGATTTATATGTCCTTGCCAAGCTCTTACATGTTTTTCCATGGATTGCTTTGGTCTCTGGTAGATACAGCACACTGGAATAGCTGGACCTTTGGACTGAGGTGGTACGGCCACCCCTGTGCCCACAGGAGAACACTTACATGGAGACCACAGGCCTTCTCCCAGAGACAAACAGGTTCCTAAAGGGACAAAAGTCAGCTCATTCCACAGCAGGATACCAAGAGCCACTGTTTGAACGGCCTTCCGACCTGAACTAGTTGTGAATCAATGATCTAAAAGTGTAAAACTCTGATTCCCACTTTCAGAGGTTCTGTGGGGCTGTGGATCTCCTCTGTGTTCTGGAAACACGGTTTCAGGAAAAGTTTAGTTTCCCCTGAGAATGGGATTTATTAAATGCCAGTGTGGACTTCATGGCAGTTGTTTGAAGCTCTCAGGTTGCCCGCGCTGTTGTGGTGCAGCAGGAGACAACAGCATGGTCAGCCAGCCTGCACCCAGCACTAATCTGAGCCTCTGTTTGCCTTGCAACAGCCAAATTTCTTCATCGTGGTTGCCTGAAATGAGGCAGCTAATGCTATACTTAATGACCTATTTAATGGCCCATTTTCCAAAAGTGATGAGAACTTACAATTATCCCTGTGCTCAGTGTGAGATGTGGCTGCTTTGCAAACAAAAAGTCCAGACTAGGAATTCAGCTACCCCACTTTAAATGGGTAAAAGTTAAAAAAAAAAAAAAAAAGAGTCTTAGATCCTTGTCCTTCCTGCAGTAACGTCAAACTTCGATATAACAAAATAAAAGACATCTTCTCACTGACTTTCATGGGACCCTCAGTGTGAGCTGGGAAAACCGGCCTTTCCCAATAGCACAATGGCTCCAGCCAGTAGCTCAGCAGTTTCTGCACACCCTGGCCCCACTCTGCATCACATGTGCTGCTCACCACTAGTTCACCAGTCTCTGCTGAGAGCACCAACTGGAGCTGGGTACCCACTGGTTCAAATCTGGGATCCTGTTGACTGGAAAGTCCTGGCCTTTCCAGCCTCCTTTGGATGGTCATAGACCTCCCTGACCATTACATCCTCTCTGCTCATTTCAGGGTAATAGAAGATCTCAGCTAAATAGCTCAGTGTAGGAGACATTCACAACCCAGAAAGCAATTATCATTTCTCAGCAGCCAGGCCTGAGCACAAGCTTTGCTGATTTTGGCTCAGAATTGGGAACACTGACTCACCAGAGGTGCTGTTTA
>VYZQ01061062.1:36112-59497 GCA_013400655.1 Mystacornis crossleyi
CCAGACTATGACTTCAGCAACCCCGCTTTAAATGGGTAAATGTTAAAAAAAAAAAAAAAAGAGTCTTAGATCCTTGTCCTTCCTGCAGTAACGTCAAACTTCGATATAACAAAATAAAAGACATCTTCTCACTGACTTTCATGGGACCCTCAGTGTGAGCTGGGAAAACCGGCCTTTCCCAATAGCACAATGGCTCCAGCCAGTAGCTCAGCAGCTTCTGCACACCCTGGCCCCACTCTGCATCACATGTGCTGCTCACCACTAGTTCACCAGTCTCTGCTGAGAGCACCAACTGGAGCTGGGTACCCACTGGTTCAAATCTGGGATCCTGTTGACTGGAAAGTCCTGGCCTTTCCAGCCTCCTTTGGATGGTCATAGACCTCCCTGACCATTACATCCTCTCTGCTCATTTCAGGGTAATAGAAGATCTCAGCTAAATAGCTCAGTGTAGGAGACATTCACAACCCAGAAAGCAATTATCATTTCTCAGCAGCCAGGCCTGAGCACAAGCTTTGCTGATTTTGGCTCAGAATTGGGAACACTGACTCACCAGAGGTGCTGTTTATGAGCTTGCCATCACATCTATGGACTGAAAAGCCCCTCCTGCACAGCAAAAAACAGGCTGGCACTCTGGAAGGGGAAACCCTGCCGCTCATATGGAATCCCTTGTCTAGCTTGTTCCACATGGGGCTCAATCCATCTTTGTGGCACCAGATGCCATCAGCCCAGCTGTCCTTGCTGCATAGGCTGGCCCACAGCAACCTCCACCCTCCACATGAGCAGGGCTTAGTAACTGGTAGAGCATAGTGTGAAGGAGACTGACTGCAGACATGGATTTCAATTTTGGTACTCAAAAACTTCCAGCTAAATTGGTTGGAAAATGGGGATTCAGGTCTGTGGGAACAGTGGATGGTTTTAAGTGTTTCACCCAAATTTGGAACACTTTGGATTGAAGTATGTTCCAGGCAGCAGATCTTGAAGCCAAACATTTTTTTTGAAACACCAAAATATATCTGCTTTCAATTCAGAAGCCCTAATATTCACCAAGATGCTGAGAAATTCAGCAGCACAAGTCTCATGTTTAAAGGGTTGAGGCTTCTTGCTGCATAAACACTTTCCAAAGGCCTTTTAGTGCACACCAACATGAAAACAGACTACTTTTGGAATAATGTCAACAGATTTTACTCCTACACATGAGGTACTTAAGGCTTCATTGGCATCTCTTGTTATCCTGACTTAGGTGGGTTTTCACATGTTGAGGCTGCAGCCATGCCATGATAACTGTTTTGTTGCCTTGGAGTTGTCATCTTGTTTTGCTCTCCCAGGGTCGTCCTATGCTCTCTCAGTCAAATTTTCCCTGGTTAGCTTCACACTGACTTCCAGGGGTGGTTCCTGATCAGCCATGCAAGATGAATGACTTAATCAATGTCCAAACCACTGCATACATTACAAATTTTCACCCCAGAAGAGAAAAAAATAGGTAAGAACATGGCACAGCTACTTCTACTCACAATGGGCTTGCTGAGGATGAAAAGGTGGCTGCAAATTTCTGCTTCTGGTATCAGCATGGGGAGACATGGTGTGAAGCAGTCAGACAGCATGTTCGAGAGAGACCAGAGAAGGTGCTTTTTTCACACAATGCCAAGTAAACTTCAGGACTTCAGGGCAAGAGCTCTGTAAATACCTAAGGGCTACTGGGATGCAAAAAGTAATCAGAAATTAAAGAAGAGAACTACATGTTATTTACAAAGGTCTGAGCTCTGCATCCTGAATTATCTAAGCCACAGTTGGCTGGGAGGACATTCTAGGGAAAACAGCTCGATGTATTTTACCCTTGGCATCTCCTAGTAGCAAGATGCGTGACTGGATGGATGCTGCACCGCAAGGTCCTTGACCTTGAAAGATGCTTTTATATAAGCAAAACATCATCATAGATGCCAATACTATGTCGAAAACCAGAAACATGTGAGAATTGCATTCTCTGGGCAGACCTGAGTATTTCCCAAACCAGGTAAGTCAGCAGTCAGGCTGGGACTGTCCAGCTCTCTCCCTGCAGACAGAACCACACCGGAGCCTCACGACACAAAAGCAAGAGCCAGGAAGCCTCCCTTGCAGGTTGCAGGTTTGCTTTATGGAGACCTGCTTTGCCCTCTAGTGACTACGAAGGATAAACCAGGAAATTTTGTATCATCTATTCCCATCAATAAAATTCACATCTGGCTACATCTGCTGGCTGGGAGACAAGGAGTGGGGTTGTTCTGACTTTCTTTGGCCCAGTTGAGAATATCTCTCTCCTGAGGCAGCCTGTCCCTGCTGTCCATGCAGGATGGAGCAAGGGAAGGAGATGATATTCTGAAAAGTTGAGAACAGACACCCTAAATTGGGAAATGAATGTCCAAGGGGATTGGTAAAGGAAAATCCCCCAGGGCTGATGCTATTTCTAGTCTGCACATGCCTTGGAACTGAAAAGAGACTATTTGGAGGGAAAAGGAATGGATGAATAATGGAAGCAAAAATAGTTGCTCCAAATTCCTTTCCAAAGCCATGTTGCCTACAAACTCTTTGCAAACAATCGACAATTCATCAGAACATGATCTCATATTTTGTGATCTGTGGGGCCGTAGACTTTGTGAGATATGGTCTGTGTGACTATTAAAAGAGCTCTTTTTTGGAAAAATAACAATGCTGATCTTTGTTTAAAGAATAGCAAGAGAAGAGAGGGATGAGAATAGATATCTAGATTTTTGCAATTGATGTGCTTTATGGAAAGCAAACTCTTGGAAAACACTATAGACAAAACGTTTCCTTTAAACTTAAGAATAAATCCTTATATTTTCAATTTTGAAGGTGCTAGTCTGTCTTTGCTAAATTAGAGAGACTTTCGCTACAACCCAAGATAATCCAAGAATGCAAATGGAGTTAAATTCCTTAGTATCACAGAAATTTAAAGAAATCAAATTTCCATTTGGAAATTCTCATTCAGCCAGTTTTTGTGACCACAAATAGGATTATTATCATGTGATTGAAAAATGCTTTTCCTGTGTATTTATATATAAACTATTTTACAGAAACTCAGATTCAGTCTAGATGCTTTGATATTAGTGTTTTATCAAATACTCAGACAGGAGAGACATTTTGTGTTCTAATGCTCACTCAACAAAAAAAGCCTGGGGACCACAAATGAATTTCAACAGAAAACTTAAGCCCAGAAATAGCCTTGAGCTTTTATGCAAAGGCTGATTAACAGGAATATTTCAGGCAGGCCAGAAGCCATTCTCTCACACAACTGACTAGAGTGAGGAAAAAACCCCAACACACAAACCACAAGAAGAACACAAAAAAAAGGACAAAGTCTTTCCCAGCTAATTTGTGAATGAAAGAGGTGAGGCTGTGTTAGACTACTTACTCAGTCATTTCTAGACATATTTCATTATACTATTACAATACGTACAGTTGCGCCTTAGAACTCAGTCCTAAATAGGATTTTTTGCAAAGCTGTGTCACCATCTAGGATACTGTTGGTGAAGGAAAAATGTTAGTCTTGGGCTGTTAAATCACTTGGACATATTGCAGGACTTGGAAGAAACTGGGAAAGAAACAAAGTCAGTAATCATGTTTGAAACCACTGTCTGTCTGTCTGTCAGCTCCATGTCCATACTGGGTACCCAGAGCTTCACATTAGCATCTGTGGTTTTTTAAGGATGCTCCCTTTCTTCGTTCTTCTACGCCAAAATCACTTTTGCAAATGGCTTTCTGTTGGGCTTTTCTAGGCTACAGCTGCCCAAACTCTGCTGACCCATGTCTATGCTGTCTGCCACGGATTCGGTGGCTTGATTCATGTCAGTAGATGACTAAGAGTGGACTTACCTGATTTTTAACTTTATTACCCCAAGAATAACCATTATTTGCAATGCCTGCGTCCCAAAAGATGGGCTGTTGTATGAATTCAGTGTTCCTGTCTGAGAGCTCCTTCCCCCAGCAGCCACCAGATGGCCTGCAGACAGGCGAGGTACCTTCGACATCGTCCTGCTCTTACAGGTTAGTTTGAAACCAGGTTTAAAAGCAGTATATCCAAAAGGTGTCTGTAAGACAGGGGCTGCTCTCATGTGGGCAAACTGTTTATCTGCATTCACGGTCATCTACAGCACATGCAGATGTCCATCCATGCTTGGCTTTACCATCCCAGAGAACTAAACACTAATGCAGACAGTCCTTCCAAAGTCAGATCAGCTGGAAAATGCTGATAGGCTAAAACATTGATTTTGAGGCTTTTCAAAAGTACTTCCTGGTTTTTGACCCTTTAGAGATATAGGTGTCGCTACTTCATAACCAAGTGTTCAAGATCTTGCTACTGATAATAACCGAGTGCTTCAGAGGAAGGAAAACCACAGCAGCATGTTTGATAGACTGGCACAGAGTTTGTTATTGCATGTTAGTTTGCTACTGATCTGAGTAGCTCGTAACTGATTTAGACCTGGAAAACTTGAATGGAATCACTTGATTTTCATGGATTATAATTCTTAGCTCTTCTTGACAACTCTAAGAAGTAGAAAAACCGTAAGGAAAAAGAGTGAGTAGTTCTTTTCAGGGCTGATGAAGTCTTGCAGTCCCATGAAGCTTTTCCCAAGACGAGACAGGTGATATCAGCATGTACATCCCACCTGATTCTGAGGTTTCTCTGTGTCCCCTTTTTTTTTTTTTTAATGAGAGTCCTGAGACAACACCTTGACCTGGTCATCCAAAAGGAGGGAGTTGGAGGTGCAAGGGAAAGAGGAATAGGCTGTGACAAAAGATGCTACTGACCTAGCTTTATGGGGGGAAAAAAGCACACATGAAAAAAGCATGTTAAAAGTAAAGGACTCAAAATTAATCCTGTCCTATTTTTCACAAACAAGTAAATTCCAGCAGGGCAAATTTTATAATGGAACAGGTTAGTCTGAAGGAGCATAGTGAAAGCATGATTTCAAGAAACATCCAGACTTTAAAAAACTCCATGTATTCAAGCTGGCAAGGGCTGCTGAAATTCCCCCTGGAGTGCTTATAGAAAGAATTAGCTTAATTAAACCTCTGAACCATTAGTGATTGCATTTGAGGAGGCAAAGACAGCAGCAGAGGTCTCAAAGGAACGAAAAAGGGCAAGCAAAATACTTATCTTGAAAAGAGGGCAAAGAGAAGCTCTGGGGATTAGCCTTTCCAAGATTCAGGACATGTGAGTGGCTACAGAGCATCCCATCATTAGTACTGAATGGATAATGAAACCATAAAGAACTGGCAGCAGGGGTTTGATGAAAACAAGCACGTCAAATCAACCTGAATTCCTTGAGAGGGTTAGTGACCTGATGGAAGACAGGGAACCAATGTGTGTGATCCTAATTTGAGATGCTGGCTTTCAATTTTTTTCCCCTCATAAGTTAACTGAGGAATTGGGCTGTAATCCCAAGCTCATGGCACTGGTACTGAGCAGCTGGGCACGGAAGTGCTGATATTCCTGTTACTCCTCTGCTACATGTGCATCCCACCAGTTTCATTATATCGAGAGCATCTTCTGCTTTCTTACCTGCACAAGCTCATGTCTCATGTCCTCACCATAACAGAGGAGGCTGGGAGTTTTAGTACAGCGCTTTAAAGGTCAGCACCCATGAGGCCATTGCAGATCATAAATGTAGTCAAAAAAAAGCTATATGAAGGTGGAGATAGTCCAGGACAAAAAGCTGGATCTCTCTTGTACTGAATTTTCTTCTTTTTTTTTTTTTTTTAATTAAGGGGTTTATAAACTCCCCATACCTTTATTACAGTTTTAACCAAAGGTACCTTGGCTAAATAGTTGTTGTAGCAGTAGAGTGCATTTGTGAACTAGATTCAGTTTCTGTGCCCAGCCTTGCAGGGATGTGCCCAGTGTCAGCCAAGGGGTAAGTCTCCTTCCCCTTCGATAGGCTATTGAGATGTTTTCTACAGCAAGCAGAGAGAGAAAATAATTCTAATCCTGAACCAAATTCCAGCTAAAGAGACCTGCTTTGCCTACCTCCAGCTTTTTGAGGAAAAGCTTCCATTCCTTGGAATGGTGCAGCATTTTCTGATCCCCTCTACCAGAGTCCCCTTCAAATTGGGAGGCATGAGAAAGGAGCTTGGCAGAGCCTGCTTGACAAGACTTGACATCTAAATTGAACATCCAGGCCTCAAGTTCCCGATTTGATTGAAAAGCCACTGGAATTGCTTCTTGATGACTTGTGGGCTGCACAACTGGCTGTGTGCTCCTCCAGATAAGGGCTCCTTTGTGCCGTGTTGTGTAACGGCTGCCACGGGGTTGATGTGGGCCAAGCCATAAATAACTTCTGCACAAATATTTTTAGCAAATACTTTCTGCTCTTTTGAAATACACTGGACAGCTTTAAGTGTGTGTATCTGTGTGTGAAGGAGGTGGGGGGAGCTATCAGAGCTCCCATCGGGAGCACAGAGCAAATGTCACAGCGCTCCTGATGCGCACGATAACGCGGCCGGAGCTGACGCCTCCACCCAGGAGTGTCCAGAGCAAGCAAGATGTCTCCAGAGAGCTGCCTTATCAGAGTGGCAAGGCGTGCTGTGCTGTGGCAGAAATATCAATGAGCCCAGTGCCCATGAGAGGTGGATGCCAGCACAAGTGCTCTGAGCAGGATGATCGCCAGGCAAGCCCTGAGCTGCCAGCCTATCTGAAGGGCCTCCTCCCAGGCATTTCCTGACCTTTCTGATGTGCTTAATGCAGAGGGAACCGCTGGTTGTATTCCCTGTGGGCACAACCTGCCTTTTGTTCTGCATCTGAAGGGCCCTTTGATGACTCCATCTGTAGAAAACACCACTAATCTCTATAGATGAGCGCAAACATAGCAAGGGTTAACAGGGAAGCACAGCTGCTAGAAGACTCCAACTACAGGGGGGAAAAAACAATGAACCCCTCAGTCTCATATGGGAATCTATACATTAGGAGCCCAAATATCCCTGAAAATGCAGAACAGGACAAAGTAACCTACTCACATTTTCCCCCACCCCAGAGGCACTTCAGGACAGTGTGATATGCTGGCAGTGTGTCAAACAGCCCCTACTGACCGATGGCACAGTGGGCAAGGTGCACACTGGTATGGATTCCGTGTATTTAGAATTACTGATTTGCTGACTACTTGTGTGCAGAGCAAGTCATGAACACGGTACCAGGCAAGATTTTTGTATAGCTCTCTTCAAAACCAAACAGGTCAGGAGAGGAGTAGTAAAAACCTGGGAGGAAGGGATCGAGAGAGGAAAAAGAAAAAGGTCTGGATTGATCCAGACTGGGATTGTCCAACATAGCCTGCACATTGCAGCTGCTAGTGCAGGGGAGCTTCATAAACAGGGTTAACTTCACAAAATCGTGGAGAGGGAGCAAGAACGCTGAAGACTATTCAGCTCACTAGTTAAAATATACACTTGGCATGCAATAGGACATGAGGATACTTGAGTGAGCAATCTTGCCTAGTGCGCTCTGCAGCTCCTGGGAATCTGGATCCCCAAAACTCAAAGGAGCTTGTTCTGAAATTTGCAGGGAAGCACCAGCACATTTTCCTTCAATTTTTCCACAGAGACAACACAGAAGTCATATTTCAACTGAACAAACTGAGCTTAATGGATGCAAAAATTTCTCTCTCTGCTATGAAGTCTGCTTGTAACCAGGGGCAATTACCCAGAATAAGGTATCTGGAAGGACTCAGATATCCACCTTTCAGAACCTTTTCTCAAGGGAGATAATAGGTCATACTTTACCTCAGCGATCCATAGGAGAAGTGATCTCTGGTGACCTTCTGGTAGTGTATCTCAATCCAGCCCCACTTCTCAGACATTTCTGTGAGGGTTTGCTTGTCTAGCTGTATTCATCAGACACAGCTGATGTGATTAATAAATGTTGACTGGTTATTTAATGGGGTGACCTGAAGGGAGTTTCTTGAGGCAGTAAAGGAGCTGTTGCAGGTGGGACTTGTTACAAAGGTTTTCCCTGCCACCCTCCAACAATGTTACTCAATTATTTGGTGCTTTCTGTCTTTCAAAAATGAAGCAAAATATTAATGTCACTAATCTAATACTTATCCAGTCTGCTCTGCTTTTGCAGACAGGAATGAGAGGTAGCAAGAGCTTCAGACTTCCCCTTGTAATAACAGGAGAGAGGTTGCAGCACATGGTATTTTGAAAGAAAGGCCAAATGCGAACCTTAGAGAAGGCAACAAAAATCAAATAATGAAGTAGTAAGTCCAGTTGACTGATAAAGGTGACAATGGGGAATGCTGCTTAGGTGTCAGGCAGCAGCCAGGAATTCTCAACAATAGCCCCAGAGCTTGCTTTTGGGCAATTCTCTCCTTATTCCAGTGTTCCTATAAAAGCATTGGCTAAACAGAGAATAATAAGGGTTGACTTTAGTCTGTGAAATGAGTGGTGACAGTTCCACTTTGTAGTATTATAATGTAGAGCTGCTATTTGCCTGCAAAGTACCGTGTTTCCAAAAAAAATAAAAAAAGAAAAAAGAAAGAAAGAAAGAAGAAATAACCCTATCATAAATAAAAGTATGAAAGTACAACTGAAAATGCCAGGATGAATACATTTTTTTAATTGGAATGATGTGATCTACTTTCTCTGCCACATCTTTCCTTGTTCCATATCCTTTCATAAGATCACCTACTAAAGACTAAATATAAGCCAGTCACCCAGCTGAAACAGCCGGTGACAGGAGGTGACACCCTGCAGGCTGCTCTGATCTGGCTGCTCCAGCACTTTGCTGGTAACTGGCAGACAGACGTCTGCACACAGGCTTGGACCAGGCTTGCCGATGAAGTCAGTGCTCCAAAGCATCTGTTGTGTTGACCTCTGCACTGGGAGCAAGGCCAAACTGAAAAAACTTAGAGTACCTTGAGGAAGTTTGCTGTCAGACAGCTGGGAGTGCACAAAGTAAGAGCGGAGCCCCTTTAGAGAAGGGGTCCCCTGACATCTGCACAGCACCTGGCACACACTTCCTTACTCATGGAGGATGGAGAGGAAGAATATGCGGAGACTGAATTATCTGGATACTGATGGAGAAGAGGGGTGTAAGGGCAGGAGATAGGATGCTGTACTTCAGAGAGCAGTTAGTGCGAGAAAGCAAGCAAGCAGGTTGGGAGGGAATACAGCCAGATGGTGGGTCCCAGCCACCTGCTAAGTCTGTCTCCCTCTAATAGTCAGGCTGGTGTGCAGAGCAGCTGGAAATATTTGGATGCTGCTTGTGTGCGTGGCAGTGGTTATCAGGAAGCTTCAGATTAAGACAGGCAAGACAGAGGGGTAGCTAAATTAGAAAAGAAGAGGGGAAGCTAAATCATCTTGATCTAGTTTACAAAGTGGTGACCTTGGGTCCCCCCTTGGCATAAAATTCATGTAAGAGAAATTGCAAGCGGTTGAGCTGGACTGAGCAAAGCATTAAGTTTGGAGCGAGCTCTGGGCATCTTCCCAATTATGTCTGTGTGTAGGAGCTTGGCAGGAGTGAGAGGCGGCGTGTGGGAGAGGTCAGGCTCACTGATAACAAAAAGAAACAGAAGTGCAAGGTGTCCCCAGGGAAAAGGGTAACTTAGCCCAGTTACTTAGGTCTTCTTATCTAACCCCCAAAAAAGCAATAGTAAATACTTAAAATTAGTGGTATGAATGGATCCTGCTGACGCTGTAGGCATTTATTAAACTGTAACCTTTAAGACATCAAGGGAAAAAGGAGCACGAAGTCAAGCTGGCAGAAAACTGGGACTCAGCATTAGCAGAGCAGCCCAGTAAGAGGTCAGATGGTAACTGGAGGAGCTGGGTAGTAGCTACGTGTTGACATAGCCCAGATACCCTCACTTTTCTTCATTCAGGTCCAGCTTGGTGCCAAATGGGCACAAACTGTTGTTTGGGTCAGATAGGGCTCTGACAGTATTGTGCTGCTGGAGTGGATGAAACCAGAAAAAACAGATGTGGATATCAGGGAGAAATGCCAGATATTTGTTGGCTGGTTTGGGGTGGGTTTTTTTCATGTATGGAGATCTGAAAGGGATAGTGAGTAAGTCTGAAACGCTGTCTGATGTTAAATGCAGGTAAAATGAACATGTGCCAGGGAGGCTGATACTGAATGGGAGCCAGCAGCTGCTCTCTCCTGCATCCCCAAATGGAGCAGATGCTTTCGAGGCAGAGATGTGAAACAAAATGATAGATGTTACTCTTGCTTGCCTCCAGAAAGGAGCATGCAATTAAAATGTAAGCATGAATGGAGCAGAATCTTCTTTCACTGGCAGCAGTGTGCTCAGAACGAGTGAGAGCAAAGCAGAAGGCAAGGATTGCTGTCTGCAGAGACATCCCCATTTGTGTTGGCAGTATACAGAGGAGAGAGCTAGTAAGGTATTATCCACAGCCAAGATCTTGGACCTGATACACAGACATGAGTGCGATCTGAGGAGCTGATACAATCTGATATGCAAACATGTTGATTTTTTTCCAGCAAGCTGTAAGAATACAGTTCGAGGCTTTTCAATTGCTAGAGGGCTGGTTAGGGAGCTCATGGCATCACTGACCTAAATCTTTATTAAATCTTAGCAGACTGAGAAACTGCAAATAGTGAAAACTGAGAGTGCTGGGCCAATATGCAGAAAAGGGCCATTGTGATAACCAATGTAGGTCTGATGCGTTTATAATGAAAGATGCTTTCCAAAGGAAAATGCTGTTTTCATTTAAGTTGAAATGTTTTAAAAGGCACTAGTCTTAACAAAGCATGCTGTAAGCAAAACAGAAGTGAAATACCAGACTGATTTTGACACTCTTGGTGTAGCACATTTTGAGCTTTGTTTAAAAACGTTTCAAAACATGTTTATGTTAAATAAAATATAACTTTAAATGGGAATCACACATTTTCCATTTTCTTGGAAAATTTTGATGTCGTCTTGTGCTGATTTTGTTCTGCTTGAGGACAGGAAAGGAGAAAAAAAATCAAAGAAATAGGATTTGCTGTGAATGGAAAACTCAAGTTCTTTGTGAATCTGTATAGCTCACTGCGGGCTCATTCCCAGAGTGGTCAATATGGAACTGCCCACATGTGGAATTTCAAGGTGTCACTGTAATCAATAGTAGCCAGTGAAAACGGCTCAGTGGGAGCAGATATTCCCAAATGACCTTTTGTCATCAATAGTACTTCCAGCTTGGCTGGTAACTGTGGGTACACAGAAGTGGTGATGTTTTGTAAGCATCACCCTGCACACATTAATAGCAGGCTTTTGGTTCTTCATCCATTAACCTATAGATCTCAGAAGGTAAGAACTCGTGACTGAACAAGTTTCTGATGGGAGTCAGTGTCTCAGTGTCTTCATAGCTGATCTGGAGATAAATAAAACATCATTTGCTAATAACCACGGCAGATGGAACAAGGATTGCCTGTCATCGCTATTTCCCGCTTCACCAAGCATGCAACGTGATCTGCCTTGCCTGATGAACTGGCCCCAAGCAGGCACAGTGCACTGCAACAAAAAAATTCATCTAAGATCATGCCAGTGGAATGCCAGGAGACACCTCAGCCATAGCCCCTCCTTGGGAAAGGTGTTGGAGCTGACAAGCAATCAAGTCCAGTTTCCCACTGAGATGCAGTGGGAGGAAGAAGAGGGTCAGTTGGAAGCAGTGAATAACTGCAGGTCAGGGACTTCACTTCCTCCAGAGCAACAGACAGGAGAGACACTCTGCCACCTGTGGTCTGAAAATTATTAATAGCAAAGAAAAGGAAGAAAACCTTCTGGAAAACAATCCTTTCATGGACAGTGGATTTTCAGATGATTTGGCAATAACGTGCAAATACTCCCACAGACAGAAAAATACCTGAAAAGTCTCTGTTGCAGCAGAGGAGTAGAACCACCATCCCATCTGGAAGCAAAACCCAGGTTACACAACAATCAGCCACAACATTAAGGCTGAGGCTGATTATTCACTTGAACAAATACTGTTGAGTTGGAAAACTTCGATGTTTTCAAGCCAAATGACTTTGTGGCAGATACACTTTAGTGAAGTACAAATCATTAGCCTGATTACAGGCATATCAATGTAAATGTTGCGTCCCCTGATGTCTGGCCATTACTCTGTCTAGTGCCACAAAGAATTCAAATCATATTCTTCTGTAAACCATTCTTCAGCATCTCTATGTGTCATTAACATCTTTGCAAAAGGAGCCTTCTTGGTGCATTTATGATGTCATTTTAGAGCCACAGCCTTTCTCTAGCATGACCAGTGATGGTATCCAGTGTGAACACTCAGGTAGACAACAGACAAATCCTGGCACTTCTTTCACATGGATTTGGGCAGGCAGCTGCAGGGTCATTCGTGTTTCTCCCTGCTTGGTCCATAATGTTTTAACTTGTGCATTTCCAGAACAGCACCACATTTTTCAGGATGCCAGGTGAGGCCAAATGCTTGGGTGGTGAGCAGGGAGCAACAGTGCATCCTCATATGGTCTGCCCTCCCCTGCTTGGCATGGCTCTGGGTTATACCCCTAGGCTGGGTGTGTCACACAGGGCAGCATCCTAGAAGTGGTGCTGCCCTTCACAGATACTGGTAGTGAATCAACCACGGAAGAAAAAACATAAATGTGGAGCAAGGATTAAAGGTTTGAAGCATTTTTTCCCTATTTCTGGCATCTGTTGGTTCCCTCACAATCTTGTCATTGTTTGGGAAAATGTCTGCTATAAATACTCTTAGATCAGACGCTCTGAGATCAACATCCACTGTAACAGATGAGAATAAAAATCTGTTTGATGTTAGAAAGAGAGTTTCTTTTAGTTCTTGCAGGTTAGTGATTCATCCAACATTTCAGATGTGAGGAGCAGCCCATTATTGGCATGTCCAGTGGCACTTGCCAGGGAGAGACCTCCTAAGTACCAGACCTTTGCAGTCACTAAAGTGAAGACAGGTTGGTGCTGAGATGGACTGAGTGACTTGTCTGTGTCCCCTAAGACATGTTCAGTGTCTTCATGACAGCACCAGCTTTCCACAGTTTAAAAACCTCTAGGTAGCAGTGGAAATATTGTACAAATGGCTCTGCACATCATGACCTGGTAGCCTTCTACCATTGCATGCCATAGGTAGGATATTCAGCATTATACAAATGTTCTTATATTAGGATATAGTAGAAATTCTACATACATACTAACTCTGCTCCTGCTGAACTGTTCTTTTGAAAGAACTACGCGGGGTGAAGGAGGTTGTAATAATGTGTTGCCAGTTAACTTTGGAAATTATTACGCTTTTGTATTCAGCTGGCAAATGCACATGTACCAGAGAAGAGAGCAGTGACTACAGTCCATCTGCACCAGTCAGTGTCAGATGGGACACGAACAGACTTTAACAGATTTTAAGAGAGCAGAATTCAACTCTGCAAAGAGTTTGTTCTGGTCCTAAAGTAGGACATCAAGCTGGGACTTAGGATATTTCGAACAATTTCCTTAGCAGGAGAGACAAACACAATGGAAATTGGTTCTGGGGTTTGTTCCCCATGTCCTTGCTTGTTTGTTCCCCACCCCTCCAGTGAGATGTTCCCTCAGCCTCTGGGACTTTGGCCTTGGGGGGCAGAGTCTCTGAACACACACTGGAATGCACCATGTCTCAGTAGTTGTTATGAGAGCAAACAAGACCCTGGATCCATTTGATAGGTCAGAAAAGGAGTGGTAAAATTTTACTGGCTCTGTTGAAGCATCAGGAAAAGCAATGGTCATTACTAGTTTGCATTTGTTCTTTCATGAAGCGATGACACTTTGCCACAAAAGGCTGCATTTGGCCATTCTGTGCATCTGTGAGGAGCTCCAGCTGTTGTTTCCTCTATCTTTGCATTGTTGTAGTCGACCGAGACAATACCACACTCAAATAAGGGCAAAGTCTGTAAATAAAAGCTGTTTAAATGCCAACAAATAACAAATATGTTGACTCTGGAGGCTGATTGATTACAAATTATTTATATTTTGTAGCTGCACTTTTCAGCACTACCAGACTCACTGACAGTACCATCCCACATCTAATTGTAAGCAATTGGAATCATTTAACCATTTCATGGTATTTCGATTACATCTCATGAAGTGTCCTACAGTGAATCAGCTTGCTTTCCCAATATCTCATTCCTGCTTCTCTCTGATCACTGAGAATAGCCACGTACGGATAAAGATTTTCTGACAATTTACAATGTGTCTGATGGAAATTATAGAGAAATCCTGGAAACTTCTCTAGAGTCTGAATTTTTAACTCCCATGAGCTGGTAGGGGTTTATTGCCCTTGTTTTATTTAGATTGACTCAGCAGCAGGTTTTGTGGTTTCTATTTCTCAGTCTGTTGCAGCAGGCTGTTAGGATTCAGCTCACAGAGACTTGTAACAGGAGAGCTGTCAGCTGTGCTTGATCTCAGAAGGAAAGGATCAAAAAAGGGCAATACTGAGGAAGAGGGTCTGCTGAGGAAAGGAAAGTGATATGGGAATTATTATGGGAATTCAGCACTACTAAAATGGGTGAGATATGGCCCTCTCCTTCCTCACAGCTCCAGCAAGTTCTCCTGAGGCCATCTGGTAAGGGTCCTGGGGGCTACCAGACCCTGTATCCCAAGGGCTCAGATCAAATTTTCAGGGCAGAAGAAAAAGAATTACTTGTCAACTAATTACTAGACTGACCAGAGTGGTGAAGGAAACCTTTTTTTGTCTCAGGGAAAGAAAAGAAATGCAGTATATTACCAGGTCTGTCATGCCAGAGCATCAGCTTAAGGTGAGCAGCTGACACCCAGGATTAGCACCCTTCCTCGGTGGGGAGGGAAATCCTTACACAATGTGGAATGAGACAAATGAAGTTTTCATTGCAGGAGAAGAGTGGCAAACACTGCTGACAGCCAGCTCGATGGACTGATGAAACAGCAGCCCCAGGGAGACTGTTCAAAGGCTCTTTTGGTTATTTAATGAAGTGTGGTTGAGTTTTGACCCCTCAGCTTTAGCGCCAGAGGTTTTCTGTGAGCGTTTGAGGTCTTGCTCCTATCCCTGAGCTCATTGACTACTCAGAATTTTTTTATTCACATTCCCCTAGATTTGTAATGGTTTTCTTTCCTGCTGTGTGGAAGGCCACTCAACTGACAGAACGAATCCATCATACGGTGAAGCCAGGATGGGGACCAAGCCCAGGAGCCCACTGCAAGCTCTGGGAACAGGAGGGGACCTCAGCCGGCTTGTGCAAACCATATCCCCCGGCACCGCCTGGTGAACAATGCTCCAGCATTTACCAGTTCTTATGGAACATTTTACAACAGCAGGTTAAAGAAATCAATTTTATTTAGAGAGAAAGGGCTTGTCTTAAAACTGTTGAGCAAGTTCTTTTAGACCACAGTGGATAACTGCAGTCGCAGGGACTCCCGTTACCCTCATTAGCAAAGTTTTAGCCTTTGCAAAACGCAGGCTTGCTCCCCTTTCTGCAGAGGTTACGGCCAGCAGGATGGTTTCTCCCCGCTCCCTCCCTCCCGGGCCCCAGCTGGGGCCCCGCCCTCCCACACCCGACCCCAGCAGCAGCCCTGCCGCAAACACAGACACGGTGTGGGAAAAGCAGTGCCAGAGAAACACATTTTCAGCTCCACCTTGCAACTTAAATTCAGGAGAAGCACCCGGGCAGGAAGCCCCCAGCTGCTGCTCTGTGTATGGCTGCAGGTCCCCGGCTCAGGTCACCAGCAGTGATACTGCTGCAGTCCTCCATGCAGGCATGGGACTGACGCTTAATGGCACCGTGCCAGCCTGTGGCATGGTAAAAACATCCTGAGGCTGCAGCGAGTTTCTTTCACTGGCCCAGCACCAGCAGTGCTTCAGCCTATGGGTTAGAGCACGTAGAAATCATTGTTGTTTGACAGGTCACTGTAATGGCAGAGGGCGAGGGCGGGGGCCTGTGCCGGTGGGGGCTCGGCGCGACCCCTGCCCTGGAGCCCCTGTGCCGGGGGCCTGCCCGAGCCCGGCTGGCAGAGATGACTGTCCCACCTGGGCTCAGCCACGGCCTGGTGCTTGTGCTTGAGTCTGCTGCTGCCCTTGCAGTAGGTCCCACAACACCGGCACGTCAGGAAGTGCTTGGCTCGGTGTTTGGCCTTCGACTCGGAGGCCGAGGCCGCCCCTCCGTGAGTGAGAGTCACAGGCGTGGCACCCCGTGGGTCGGCCTGCCCTTTCAACCGGCTCCTCCTCCTCTGGACGGGGTCCAGGCTGATGTCCGACTGGGAGGAGCAGCTCTCGTTCCAGCCGGCGCTGGCGCTCAGGCTGCGCAGGGGCAGCGCCAGCCGCAGCGCCTTCCAGAACTGGGAGCCGGAGCGCTTGGACTTCTCCCCCTTCCAGGTGACGAAGGAGACAGATTCCTTCAGCTGGAGGATGCTGGGGTGGGTGCACTGCAGCGGCCTGTACTCCACCACGATGAGCTTGGTGGCTATGGCGTTCTGGCACATGATGCCCAGCTTGAATTCCAGGAGGCTGATGCTCTTCTCTGTCAAGTAATCGGGACTCAGGACCACGATCATCCTGCGGCTCCTCTGGATGAAGTCAAACACGGCTTCAGTGGTATCTGAGAGTACAAGGGCAGAGGAATTGGGGTGCACAAGGAAAAGGGAGTGAGGAGAGAAAAGCTAAGGAAGCTGCTTGGTGGCATACCTGCACAGATCCCTCTTCCCACAGAGGGAAACCTGGCACAAGCCCTGTGACTTTCGACTTGCCCACACTCCTGCTGGCAGCGTTCTTGCTGTGCAGTGGGTTTTTGAGAAGGCTGAGGTGGTAAATGAGAAGCCAGGCTATGCCATGACTGTGACTTCTGCCCTGCACAGCATCACTGCTGCCCAGGGAAGTGCAGACGTTTGATACAGGTTGAGTCTTGTTTGGGAACCACCTGCCCACAGCTCAAGCAGCCCTTTGCATCAGGGGATCAAAGCGATCATGTCATCCTGCCACAGCTCGAACTGCAGGGGCTGACCCACCTCCCCCCATCACGCTCTCTCATCTTTAAGTAGAAACCTCCAAATTTAGAAAGCAAAAATGTCAGCCTTAAGCCCCTCCACCAGTTCCCATGGGCATCATGGATGGGATGAAGGAATACTGTCCTTCAAAGCGTTTCTTGGGATTAATTGCAACTTGTAAAGCTCAGCAAGAAGCTTAGCTGGAATGGTGCCAGGAAAGAGCAGCATCTATTTTATTACAAATTTTAAAAAGCAGCAAACCTGAAGGATGTCCTTGGACTTCTTCTACCTGTGGCTTGGGATGCAGAAAGCATATTGAAAGTGTTATGGCTAAAGGGTGAGCAGTGGAAAGGATGGGAATTACAGGGCTGTGGCACACAGCAAATTAACAAAAGCTGAGTAATACAACCATAAAAACTTTAAAAAACCCATACACTTACTAAGTGCTGGTACCTGGGATGAGAGGGGACCCAAGGACAAGTTGGTGTTCAAGCAGGACAAGGACCATTAGAGTAAGAGCTCTTCCACATTCAGAGAGAAAAACCTGCCTCCAAGAATGTCTTTCAAAGAGCTCTTCTGGGAAGACTTACCTGCTTCTTCCCTTCCAATTCACATTGCTAAAGCCTTCATACCTTAGGCTGGAGACTCTCCTCTCTCCCTGACAGTGGAACACTGGTCTTTTACATCAATAAAAATACTGCTCCTCCCCTGCAATGGCAATGCCTCTTACTCTGCCAGCACATGGCTGTCTCTTACCTCACAACAGAAGGTGCACTGGACACACCTTATTTTAATATTGTACAGAGCAATACTTTTCAAAGAAGTATGACTAGCTGTGAAACTCATTGTCACTAGATTATTTGGAGACCAAGATAGGAAAAATTATCATACAGTAATATACTATTGGAGAAAGTAGGGTACTGTTTAGGTAACAAAATATTGGAATTAAAATCAAATTATTTTGAGGGGTTTTTTTTCTTGTATAAAAGAGTGGGGGGGGTTACCCCCAACACACACAGGAGAACACTGATTCATTGAAACCAAAAGTAGATGATAGTCAGTTCTGTCAGAATGGTCACTTACCACCATGACACATTTTTACCACCCTATTTCAAAGGCATAAAGAATTGGCAGCAATCTCCAATTTACCAAGTACAGACCTCATTCAAAGTTTTATACAACTGATTGAAATCTATTTTGAAAACAGCCAGGCTTCAACAGTTTGTGAAAGAAAAAGCTCTTTTGCTGGTTTGAAAGGTCTTTCTTTTCCAAACGGGAATCACGGAATCACAGCAAAATGTAAGCAGGAGCTGCCCCTGGGAGGTCACCTATTCTACCTGCCTGCTCAAAAAGCCCAGGTTCAATTAACATGAATGATTCTGATGCTGCTGAAAGGAAATATTTTGAGTGAGGTGACAGTGCTGGTTTTCTTTTATCAATTTTGAATTCACAACACTCTTTGGGACTTCTTTTTTTTTAGGTTTTTTTTGTAATAATTTTGAATCCACACATCTGTTTGGGTTTTTTTTTTTTTTTTGGTTTTTTTTTTTTTTTTTTTTTTTTTGTTTTTTTTTTGCGGGGAGAATGCTCAGATTTCCAAAGATATATTTGATTTCTGAGAATGGGATGCATTTAGACTTATCTGACTAGGATACCTAGGGATGTTCAGTTTGCAATGTTTATTTAGCTCATGAAAAATCCTGAGGAGACACTTCACAGTGTGCAGGTAGGATCTTCCCTCCCAGTGAAACAGCACTGGGTGAGACAGGCAGCAATAACACTGCAGGGGCTTTGGGGATTCAAAATAATACTCTGCTTTATACTAAAAAAACTTCCGTCTTTACTAAATGCTTGCAAAAGACACTGCATATTTTTACTGTTTTACTTGTGTCTCCCCAATGCACCCCAAAAATGTAACAGAGATTATGAGGATTATGGTCACAGATCCCATACCCATAGACCCCAAACCCATAGACTGTCACAGGTAGTGACAGGTTATTTTGCTAGTGGTCTGGAAATGCTGGGCTGTCTCTCAACTTACCTGCAGGCAGGCAAACATGGGAAACAGGCAAGAAAGTGACTTGGATGAGAAATTATGAAGCCAACTGAACCTAGAAGGTGATGAGCAAAGTAGCCTGAGTGAGTTTGATTACTGTGGTTTGGGCAGATTTCTAAGATTCTGATTTGATCTTCAAAGCACAGAGATTATACTTCCTTCCCATCTTTCTGTCTTGTGATTGCCAAGTGAGCACTCCTCAGATCAGAGACTTTCTGTGTGTGCATGTCCACTGCTGTGAGACATCTGAATGCTGTGTGTCACTGTGTTTCTGCTTGGATGGCCCCGGGAGCTCAGGTGCCTCTGCAGGCACAGCATGAAACAGCCAGGAAAATGTCCCCTTCCAAGGAGGAGTCCCAAATGATCTTGACGCTTGGACTACACACAATCATCTTTCTTTAACAGCACTTCGCAGACATAATGGGAAGATGGTACTTATGAGAAATGCTCAAGGACTGAAATGCGAAAATGAAAATGTTTTATTGAAAAGCAAAATAAAATAATACTGACACTTCACAGACCAAATCACACACAAGCAAAAACATACAGAAAACGGAAAACTCTGGAACAGCTGTACAAACATCAAACAGCACGGGGAAGGAAGATATTTTTTTCCAATTTGTGCCACACTGTTTCCCCATGAAGTAACAATGAGGAACTTTTCATGAGCTGCATATTGATAAATGTTAGGTTAGAGCACAGAAACGCAAATGATTCAACTGATTCAGACAGATGCTGTGACAGAATCCCACAATGGAAACCGCATGTGGCTTGGAATGCAATGACAGGCATATCTGAGGTGCTTGCAGATCTGCTTTACAGTTGGGACTGGGCTTTACCCCTGGCCTGACAGATCCCAGCAAAGCCAGTGGTAAAGCTCTTGGGTGAGTGGAACCTGCTCCAGGATTATTCTTTCCACACTGCTCCCTCTGACCTCTCAGGCCCCTTCCAAACCATCGCACCTTTCACCTTGAGGGTGCTCTGCTGATGTCTCTCAGTAATTGTGTTCTGGGGTTGCAAAGACACCAAAGGCCACTGCAGTGTATGCCTGAGAAAGTCCAGGTCTATTAATTATTTGGAAAACACTTTCAATAAAATCAGCAAAATACATGAGGTAGATTTAACTTCCTGAAGTAATCAGACTTACTAAAACATCAGCAGAAGTTCTCTTGGTAACTCAGCCAAAAGTGAGATGTGATGTAGGGAGGTCTGGGATGTCAATTCAATTTATGAGTATTTTGGAGTCAATTTTTTAAAAATCAGGTGGCAATCTAACATAGCTCTGCTTTGGCCTCAGGGCCTTCCCTCTGCCTGCAGATCTGGCAGCTGATTACAGAGATGCTTAAAACACAAACAAAAAGGTGAAGCTGGGCAAAATTACACACTTGCAATGGGTTCACAAAGCTGAGCATGGGTTTGGGTGCTCTCTCTTACAAATGAAGTTTTCTGGAGTGTGGGAAGCAGCTCTGTCCCTCCACAAACCACCACAGCAGAAAAGCTCATAAAAAAATTTTAAGCACCTCTGAGCAGATGAGGAGCTCCACTGCCTCCAGTGAAGCTGACTGCAATTTCATCTGCTTAAATCAAAGCTTATATGGGGTGGGGAGGATGAAGAGGACAGTAAGAAAGAAGCCCTATTTACTACACATTTGTACAGTGTCCTGGTTCCGGCCAGGACTGGGTTATTTTTTGCAGTGTCCAGGACACTGAAGTTATTCTACACCACCTCACATTTTCAGGGGGTGGGGGAAAGGAGTCTCTTTTGGGGAGAAAGGGTCCCTTCTGGGCCAGTGCAGCATGGCAGAGGGGGCAGCCGGGTATTGTCTATTGTTGGGGTTTTTTCCCATGTGAATCATTCATTTCTTGTACCCTCTATCATCAGTATGGTTGCTGTTACTGTTCATTTTCCAATCTCTTTGCTGTTTCCAGTAAATTTTTCTTTTCTCACGGCAGGATCTTTACCTTTTGTGCCTCCAATTCTCCTCTCCTGCCCTCTGCAGGGGGAGGGAGATGGGGAAAATGAGGGGCACATGGTTTCAGGGGGAGCACTGTATTGTGTGGTACCATTCCTAAATATGACATACAGTGCCTGACCAAGGGCATGGGGGGCTGTAGCTCCCTGCAGTTCCCTGACACCAGGATTCAGTCCCACACCTTTAAGGCTGAGTTTTTACTGGGATGCCCTCAAAGCTCCCAGCTCAGCTGGGTGAATAGTGCATAGACTCCAAATTGTAGTGCCTTTTTAGTGCCATTATGATTGCTTATGCTTCACTCACTGGACACCAGCAGAGCGAATGCATGAGTCAAAGGTGACTCAGGAGCAACCACCATCAATAAAAATAAGCGTGCACTTGGTGTGTGTAACACAGTTCAGTGGGCAGGTCCTTGCACTGGGAGCTGCAGGGGTATGGAGACACCCCCAGAGGTTGTAGTTTTGTTTGAAAACGTTGTGAACCATAGCACCAGTCAATGCCAGTCAAAAGCACTTACTGTGCTTCGGTTTGTCCTGCAAGGGAAAGGGAACTCCCCTCCTCAGCATAACTGTGAGATGGGGGTTAACTCATCACGCCCTCTCCTACTGAAGCCAGGACAGCTACACAGCCGGTTTTTGAGTTTCCATTTTGTGAAAATGTTGCAGAAGCTGAGATACACCTTCTGTTCTGCAGTTCTGGGCTGGAAACAAGATGGGGGGCAGACTTGCTTTGTAAAGCCAAAGCTAGTTTAAACCTAAGCCTTGAATTAGAAGAGGCGACGTTGCTCATAACCAGGCAGAGAAGACAGAGTTTTCATAAAATCATAGAATGATTTGGGTTGGGAAGAACCTTCCAAGTGCACCCTCCCTGCAATAAGCAGGGACATATTCAACTAGATCAGGTTGTTCACAGCCTTGTCCAACCTGGCCTTGAATGTTTCCAAGGATGGGGCATCCACCACGTCTCTGGGCAACTTGTGCCAGTGTTCTACCACCCTCATGATGTAAAAGATGTCTTCCTTAAATACGAGTCTGAATCTGCCCTCTTTTAGTTTAAAACCATTATTCTTCATCCCATTGCAAAAGGCCCTACTAAAAAGTCAGTCCCCATTTTTCTTGTAAACCTCCTTTAAGTATTGAAAGGCCACAATAAGGTGTCCCAGGAGCCTTCTCCAGGGAGAACATCCCCAGCTTTCTCAGCCTGTCCTCACAGTCTTACCTACATGGACAGAACTAGTAGTTTTTAGTAAGTTCAAGTAAATTTGTAGGGTGTCCTGGTGAGTTGGACTTATATCCAGTGTCATCCCAGAGACCTTGGAAGCACCTTGCACGATGCCTTCCCCCAGCCAGTGGCAGAGGCAGTAGGCAGGTTCAGTAGTACATTGGGGTTCCTTGTAGTGCTTGTGAAGTCCCTGAGTTTACTCTACAAAGAAATATCTCCCAGATGTGCTCCATGGCCTGTACTCATGAGAGATTTCCCTGGATTCCAAGCAGCTCTGAAGGATCTGGAGTACTTGTGAGACTGCAGAGTCCCAGAGACTGGCCACTTGTTACTAGATGTGCTACAATACAAATAGCACCCAGTAGAGTTGTGGGGGGGGTTTAATGCTTTTGTAACAGCCATTTCCCATTGCCAAACTACCTGGATGCATCTGCTTCAAAGGAAATGTGGGGAGCAAAGACAAGGAGCCTCAAGAGTCTGTGCTCCCTGCAGTGCAGCAGAAGTCTGTGATCCCACAAGTGACTGGGACTACAGACCCGGGACGTGCAGGAAAGGCTCTAACTGGAGCCACCTTGCAAACTTCCTCAGCCTCTGCAACAAGGACTGAGGACCAGAAAGGAGTGAAGTCACTTAGGAGAAGAAAAAAGCTCTGTCCTGGATGCTAATGAAGGTCCCACAGGAACTGGATCTAGCAGTACTGGCCATACTATTGCAAGGTGCTGGATGCATCCCACCTGGATAGCAAATTTAGAGCTTAAGCCCAGGGCTTGTGTGGTTGATAACAAGGACATACATTTGCAGAGAAGAGGTGTTTGCATCTTTGGTCTCTCTACTGATAGAGCAATATCAAAGCTGCAGGGAAAACATGACTATCCTCTGAAATGCCTGGGACATGGTCCTTCATGGAAAAAACCCTGAGTTCCTCTCCCCTCCCTGGCCTAACTTGTGGATTTTTGGGGGGTGTCTTGGTTTGTTTTCTGATTGTGTCAAACATTTTTCAGGGATATGAATCAGCCCATCAAGGCTTAAACTCCTGCTAATTTTTTTCACTGGCATTTCCACCTGCAGCTGCTTCCAGAACCTGCCCTTTGGGAACTTGGATTTCTCGCCTTTCCATTTAATGACATTCAAGGCCGCCTTGGCCTGCTTCAGCTCCTTCACTTTGCTCTTCTTGATG
>VYZQ01061063.1:24012-38178 GCA_013400655.1 Mystacornis crossleyi
AGAGAGGTGGAGAAATTGAAGAAATTACATCATTAGCTAAAGTTTTAACTGATGAATTTGTGTTAATATGCAAATGAACGAAACTTTAAATATGTGAAGAACTCGTGACTTGCCCATCCTGGGGTCCATTTTGGAAGTAGCCTCTGGCTCCCCAGGGTGGTACCTTTGAAGGCCTTTCAAATAAATACCGACCTTTATTACCTTACTCCTGTCTAGTCTCTGTTTCAAGCCGCCACCCAAGGCATCATGGGAACTTAAATATAGTTCATTGTCTGTACTTGTTGAAATACAAGGAGTCAGCTCCACCTGCAGAAAATGAAGGACTTACTTACTGCATCTGCACGATTTTTCATGCAATTTGCCCCACTAGACTCTGAAATAGCAACAGGTTCACAGGCTTCAATAAACCAAAATAAAGAGAAATTATTCAGTGATACAAGCAGGAATATAATGTCAAAATTTTAAAATTTTAAAAATTTTAAAAGCATTCAGGAGCAAAATATTCTGATGCCTCTAAAACCAAAGGTGAAACTGATGGCAGGTGAGACAGTAAAGTTAGACTTCCTCATGGCTCCTTAAAAAAAGGTATTATCCCAACACTTAAGCTGTTAAATATACCCAAAGAAAGCCTTTACGGAATTCCAATTAGACAAAAAAATACTTTCCTATATAATTTTTATGAAGCTTTTCTTTGTACAATTACTTTTTTTCACAAGGAAAGATTTTTCTCCATGCCGAACTGTTTTTGCACACAAGCATTTTTAGAACTGAATTCTTAAGCCTAGAGCAGGAACGATTATGTAAACAGACAACTTTATATCAACAATTTGACTTTAATATGCAAAGACAGTACCCAGCATGCCATTAAAAGTGGTCTGAAAACACGAACTTTTTTCAGGGAAAAAATTCTACATAGAAAATGTATTCTTACTTCTACTCAAAATTCTTTATAAATTTGTCCTTGATTTTTTAAGTCTTAAAAAATTAATTGTGCTTTATGCTTTCCTAAATTTTGACATTTTTACAGGGAGAAAACTCTTCAATGAAGATGTATTCTCATTTCTTGTATATATGGTAAGCAACCACTATTTTATTCATAAAGTCTGGTCTCAATATACAAAATTTTATTTTTATCATACAGAAATGATTGAGAATACAAGACATCATCCATCCTGATTTCGAACTGGCAGAGAATTTAACAAGCCCACAATGAGCTTCAGTTGTTACTTTTTTAAAATACCTTAATTTTATTAATAGCTAAAGTTAACAGTCTGCTTAGAACTTTGAGTTTTTAAAAAAGTGTTTAATGATACATTTACTTAAATATAGTAATCAGCAGGTAAATGCTTGACTGTCTGTAATTGACCGGTCACCTTGCTCTTTGGCTACATTAAAATTTGTAGATATATATATCCAAAAATATCTTCTGGACTTTGTCATCCTAAAAAAAAGATGATGTTTCACAGCCTTCTTGTAGCTGCCATATATTTTTTCTTTCCAATACATCACATACAATTGCTTCTATTGAGGGGAAGCAGGCTCAAAAAGCACCTACAGACGTGATGAGGGAGCCAATTTTTATTCTATTACTACCAGTTGATCCCTATAAGCAAATAAATCTGTCTTATCTGTACTTCATTCATATTGCTACCACTTGAATGACAATCTTAAGTGACAGCTAGTCAATCATTCAGCAGCTTATGTTAAATGAAACACTTTCACTGAGCTGGATATCTTCCATAAGACAAAATGGGACATCAAGGGATGTTCAGAAGGTCTTAATTTCCTGTAAAATAAAGGGAAACCAATAGAAGTCTCTTCACAAAATGGGTGGTTAAGCACTGAATGGGGTTATCCAATGCAGAGGTGGAGTCACATCCCTGGAGGTGTTCAAGAAAAAACTGCACTTGGTGCCATGGTCTAGTTGACAAGATGGTGATCAGATAAAAGCCGGACTCAAAGATCTCAGAAGTCTTTTCCAAACTAAAGGATTCTGTGGAAATTACTGCAACAAAACTTCAACTCCATTACCTCCTGGAAGACCCTCCAGAGCTTTCAGAAAGATATGAGCAGACGATTGGGCAGAACAGGTCTCTCCGTTGCCTGTTTGATCCCCTCAGACCATTACAGCCACCACACAATGCACTGTCTTCCATATTTTCTCTGCAAATCTCAAGCTTAATAGCACCTAATCCCATCCTGACCTGCAGCAGGGTCAGTTTAACCTTGCAATCAGCAATCTCAGAGGCAGAAAATATACCTAAAATTATCACAACTGGTACAAAAACAATGGTTTTGCCAAACAGATAGAAATATGAGGCGATCTCACTTATCCTATCATAAACTGAAATGCAGCCAAGAAAAAAATTATTTTTGAAGACCACAAGGGTTTCTGTAACTATTTTGTAACCACTGTTACACAACCTTTCACAATAATCAGGGCTCTGCAACAGCAGTCATTACCGAGACAGGGAGCACTGAGAAAACCAGATTATTTTAAACAAGACAGCCCACTGCCTTGTCAAATGTAGGTGGCATAGCAATACACCACCATCATCTCTGCCACTTAAACAGAAAAGAAGCCCACTACGCTTCATAAGCATCAGGACTTTCATAAATAAAACTGCCTTAAATTCAACAGGGAATAAGTTTTCTCTACTGTGCTCCCTATATTTACTGCTTTATTTGAAAAGCACTTCTCGTTTTACCCAAGCGTTTATGACAGCGTCTGGCCAGCAAATGAGGTTATATTTCATAACCATAAAGACTCTTAAGAAATCACATTCTGAAAGCATTTGAAAAAATAAGTATGTGAGTGCAACATAATCCTTCTAAGACTGAATAATTTGAAAGCTTTATCTTTGTATGCAGTTGCAAGGTCACATAGCATTTAGGAAATGAATTGAAAGTGTTCAAGAAACTGAGTATTTTTAAATGTTACTGCGTTTTCACCTGAGATTAATGACACAGAGCCCAAACAAGCAGCTGCATTCCAGCTCCTGAACAGGACATTCCCAGGAACAAAAAGCCAAGCTGTCTTTTTGTCTTTTCCCAGATGCTGATCAGAACATCTAATTATCAACTTGAAACTGCCTGCTTGGAGTGTATATTTTGGTGACAAAAGAAGTTCTTCATTTGCTTTTTCTATTTCATTGTTTCAGCAGTGATTTACAAGTGCAGTAGAACATTAGGTCTTGTTCTCAGGAACACCTCTCTGTTGAATCATAGCAGCATTTTCTAAAATAATGCTTGAAAACACTAGTTTTCTAAAAGTGGAAATCTGCAAGTAGCAGTTGTGTTTCTTGTCCACTATAAACCTTTCATATATATAATTACATTATTTATCACAATTGATTCTACCTCTCCACAAATTTATATACTACATATTAGTAGAAAGAACAAATTAGAAATGCAAAGAATCCATATGTTAGTATTGCTATTTGCTTTACCTACAGTGTTGCAGATTTCCTTCTGGCTCCTAGCTGATTTCATAATTTGCTTGGATGTACAAGAAACTGATGCCACAATGAGTTCCTGTGAGTCTGTATTTCCATACAGTTTATCTGAAGTGCTAAAAATTAAGTTAAAGTATTTCAGAAAACTCCTGCAGTGTACCAGGCAACACCATTTAACATGAACTGGCAGAGTAATAGTAAAAAATTATTCATTTTCATCTATGATTCCACACTTTACTATGGTAAAATAACCTGGAGCTCATAACCTGATTGAGCAGGATCACTCTTCACTCTCTTCTGTCATGGCTCACTCAGTAAATTTCAGATGCAACTCAAATATATTTCTAGACTCCTAGGCCAGCAGTAAGACCATTCTTTTAACATAATTTCCTTTTCTCTCAGAAAAAGAAACAGAACTGTTTGTTAGTGGAGGGCAGATCTCTGGCATCATTACGGTAGTGAGCAATTGCTGCCTCTCTTCAACATAAGGTACAGCACTGTAAAAGAAGGCTTGGGAGATGTAAAGACAGTAACCTAAAACAAAGCATGGGCTGAGATACTAAGGAAAGGTCATACAATGTAATTTCAGATTTTTGGCACATTGAAGTTGTAACACAGCCCATTATTCTTTCCTTTTAAACTACCTACGCAACAACCCCACCTCTGTGGTTATTACAAATGCTTAGCGTTTTCCGCATGAAAAACTATTTCCTCCCATCTGTTCCAAATTTGTTTCTCATTAATTTCCATTTCTGCTTACTTGTCATATTTAAATTGGGCCATCATTATAGATTAGGATGGAACAGATCCAGCAATTAGTGGGCCACAAAGAAACTGCCCTCTCTATATTAGTTTCAAAGGTTTTTTTAAAACACTCTTCTGTGAATGCTCACTATGATGGTTTGATCTGTTTGTATTAGACACAAACTTGAATTTCCTCAGTATCAAAAGCCAGGTCCTCATCACATGTAAATTTCAGCAGTGTTTTCCTTTAGTAATGGGCCAAATTGGGAATACAGAACTGCATTTCAGATTTGGCCTGTTAATCTCAGGCTACCTGTTCTAGCTGTCCTGTCTGACCCTAAAGTATGTGATCCTCACACAGTAATGCCAAAGTGGACCTAGACATTTTTTCACACCTGTTTTCTATGTGCCTCAGAGCACAGTAAAATTTTACTTATTTACAGGATTCAGTTTCCAGCAGACACAGTAAGTTTACTTTGCTCGTCCTGACCACAGCTGCCTTCTCTTATTTTCAATTTACCCCCATTTCAGTCAGTGTTTTAAGCCTTGTCTTCTTGCTCATTCAAAATCAAAAGTTTTCACTACCATTGCCTCACTGTGTCTCCTGTATTGATCCAGGAGAGAAGAAAGAAGGCATCAGTAGCTACCGTTAAAAAATATATATTTATATATATTAACATATTAATGTTATTATTAGTTAGTATAATAATTAATTAGCAATATAATAATTAATTATTAATATTTATATAGTAATAATATCATTACTATAATATTTATTAATATATTTATTGATATATATGTAAGATTAATATAACTGAGTGTCTCAAATTTATAAACATTATTTATTGAGTTATATAATTACAGCTGTTTTTACAGGTAGATCATTATCATTAGTCCAGTGTTAATGTTTGGGAAATTGGATCAAAAAGGCCTTTTGAGTGTGCAATTCCTTTTCATAAACTGAAAATTGTATTACTTTTCCAAATATTTTATCATAATACTGTATACAGTCGAATTCTCAAGATACTTCTACAGTAATTTCAGAAAGCAAATCCTGTAAAGAGTGGCTGAGGGAGCTGGGGTTGTTTAGCCTGAAGAAAATGAGGTTTAGGGGAGACCTTATTACTCTAACTACCTACAAGTTGTCATTTTCCAAGAACCTAACTCTGTCACAATCTACTCCTGTAAAAGTACACGGGCAGACAACCCATCTCTGCACTCAAGGGTATTTCCTAACTAATCCAAATTCTTTGGAAGAGATTCAAGAACATAAGCCTTGTAAGGTATCCTATCTGAATTTGCTGATTATAGTAAATCAGGAGGAGTTTCTGTCTCTCTCAAAGACAGAAAGGCCCTGCAGAGAGGGCAGGGATGGACAATCACCAGCCATATGAATTTTAACAAGGGCAGGTGCCAGATTCTGCATCTGGGACAGGGCAGCCCTGGATATGTGGACAGACTGGGGAACGAGGTGTTGGAGAGCGAGGCTGAGGAAAGGGACCTGGAGTTCCTGGTCGATGACAAGTCGAACACGAGCCAGCAGTGCCCTGGCAGCCAGGAGGGCCAACCGTGTCCTGGGGGACATCAGGCACAGCATCGCCAGCCGGGCAAGGGAGGGGATTGTCCCGCTCTGCTCTGCACTGGGGTGGCCTCATCTCGAGTGCTGGGGGCAGGTCTGGGTGCCACAATACAGAAAAGACATTGAGCTGCTAGAGAGTGTCCAAAGGAGGGCACGAGGGTGGTGAAGGGCCTTGAGGGGAAGCCGTGTGAGGAGTGGCTGAGGGCACTTGGTCTGTTCAGCCTGGAGGAGAGGAGACTGAGGGGAGACCTCATTGCAGTTACACCTTCCTTGTGAGGGGAAGAGAAGGGGCAGGCACTGATCTGGTTTCTGTGGGGACAGTGACAGGACCCAAGGGAGCGGTCTGAAGTTGTGTCAGGGGAGGTTTAAGTTGGATATTAGAAAAAGGTTTTTTCACTCAGACTGTGACTGGGCACTGGAACAGGCTCCCCAGGGAAGCGGTCACAGCACCAAACCTGACACAGTTCAAGAAGTTTTTGGACAGTGGTCTTGGGTACATGGTGCGACTCTTGGAGTTGTCTTGTTCAGAAGCATCAGTTGAATTTTGGTGATAGTTATGGGTTCTTTCCAATTCGTGACAATCTATGATTCTATGATTGATTGATATGTCCAGCCCTATAGACACTGTCATATCCCGTCTGAGATGTACTGAAGACACCTTGATACCAAAATACACAAAACAGAAAAAAGAACAAGTTTTTTAGCCATGGATTAAATTAAAAGCCATCCCAGTCACAGCTCCACTGGATGACTGTAGAGAGCTGGAAGCATAGCCACACTGCATATTCTGGTTACATGTGGTAACCAAACAGCATACACAGACCTAAAATTTTACTCTGAACCTGACCATGCCAGGCAGTTTGCCTTATCCAGACACTTGAAAAGGCAAAGTGATTGCCACTTGTGGACAGAGCCAAAGATATCTTAGTCAGGATCCATTATGTGTAAAATCAGCAGAGCTGCATTACAATCACTTTGGAGTTCTGTTTATTCATTTTGGCTTGGAAACCGTTCTCGTTTATAGAAGATCCATATCAATACAATTTTAAAGAGCTATAGAGGTCTCACAACGTGTGATACACAAGCTGGAAGGGAATGCAATTTTCGCACACAACAAAGTGTGTGAGATTTTGAGTTGTCTTCTCGAGTGCAGAAGGGAAATACTCCCAAGGACAATGCAGCAGAGCCCAAGCCTGGCACAAGACACAGTGAGAGGCTGTTCTGTGTACAAGAGAACTCATTTGGTTTAAGGCTCTGCTCATTTTCTCAGCATGAACAGGATGGATTTTACAGTCCCTCAGACCACTGCCAGCCAGGGTTCCTATAAGCATAAGGCTGCCGTTGTTCAGAACTCACAGATATCTAACCATAAACATATGTCAGGGTGCTGTTATTATATAAAAATACAACATGTGAACAAACAGCTAGATAATCAAAACAGTAATTCAGCTTTATTCAAAATACTTAGTTACATTAAAAATTTTCCTGTGAATATTTACAAGTTGACCAGTTTAATAACCACAACGTAGTGATCATCAGAAAATTAGCTGTGGAAAACTGCTCAGTAGCTGCCTGAAACATGGTAGTTTCCTTTTAGGGCTTTGAAACTGTAACACTGTTAATAATCTAAAATTCAGGAAGGTATAGGAGAGTTCAGTTTCAGTCCCACACAGAAAAACAAAAAGAGTGACTGGCTGCTAACTATAATTAAATCATGCAACTTATATTTATTCCCTTTTAATATCTTTTGAAGAAAGATGATACCCACATTACTGGTTTTCTGCAAATAACACGTTTTCCAGTTATTTAGTATAATAAAGAGCTGGTTTATTCATCTTTCTGCCTTAGAAAAACACGGTTGTCCACATACATATATGCTTATACCTGTTCAGAAAACAGTATGTCCGAGTTGAGTGCTTTGGCCTGAAGGGAGAATCACATTTAGCAAAAGACACTAAAAGAAAAGAAAAGTCACTTTCATAAGGTTACCTGCATCTATCCTGTAGAAGTCATATGTATACTGGAATGGAATTTGACCACTTTTCCTCACTAAAAACAACCTGGGGCAGAGAGAGCTTCCTTGACAACTGGAAGCATAGCATAATGGCTTGCAGCAAATAGGGACTATACACATCCAGGAAACAAAATCGTTTTGCCTAAATTACCTTAACAATGGCTTCAATTGCAGTCAGGAAGAACACTCAGAAAAATGTTAAACCAGTTCACTGTCTAACAATTACTGAAATTGCTGCAATTACCACATTTTTCATTATGGTTCCCTAAATCTGCTGGTATGCAGCACCCAGCCCAGGAGGACTAAAACTACTTCGAGGAATCTTAATATGGTATTTTACCTTCATGCATAGATTCTGATGGTCTTCAATAAAAGATGTAACTGAAGACATCTAAAAGCTGTTGTTTATCTTTTAATAAGCAACTCCCCTGCACTCATCCTCAGTCCCTCTGACTGCCAATGTAAGGCACGAAGAAGAAGTAACAGAAAAATACAAAAACACATACAGTTTTAAAGGCAATGTGCAGTTTAAATACCTCTCATTGGATAAATTTTCAAAGCAATGTACAAGTTGAAAAAATCCAGTGCTTCTTGAAAACATTTTTATCTCCAGTTCTTAAGGAATGCTGCAGCACTAAATTGTCAGAGCGGATGTCTTTGCCAACTACAGCTAACAGCAATGTCATATCTAGGGACAGCACTCAATACTACAGCTCTCCTAATTAATAGTGACTATTTAACATAAAGCTAGCAGCGCTCAGATAGATTTCAGCCACATCCACAAGGTTAAACACACATATGCTCTGGTACCACAATGTGTGCTTTTTCCTAGGAGAGGAAACAGAAATGACTGGAAAAACGTAAATCACCAGTGGGTTTATGGAGCTATCCTGCACAGAGACCAGCTGTTATCTGTCCACAAGCCCCAAGGTATATTTATCTAAGAGACTAATATTTTCAAAATCTCACTGTCAAGACAAGCAATCTCACTGTCAAGACACTGACAAGCCAAGCACCATTTGTCTACTGCCCAAATCTTTCTTGCAGAACATACCTTCCTCTCCTACTCTGCCCTCCACAATCCCTATTTAGAACCCATTCCTTGTGAATGTCTCTTCCCACGGGGATCCTACTCTTATCTCATTATCTCTTGCTATGAAACAGAAAAAATTCCCAGTTGATTCCTGGACTATTTCTTGAGCAGGAATTAAATCCATCTGTTTGAATAAACGGAACAAGTAAGAATGCCTTACTTGTACAACCTAAATTGCAAACAACAGCTGTGAGGAACAGGAGAAACGCTCTTTCCTTTTTGAACTTTGATGGAAACCTCTATCTCTGACAGAAGTATTTCTGTCCTTCAGTGGTGATGGGATCGCCCATCAAAGTCTTTTGAATAGAAATTAAATAAAATGCTCCAGTGATTTCTCTAAGAAATAGTGACCTAGTTCTGCTACCTACATCTTAGTAACTCCTTTTCCTTTCAAGACTGAAATTACCCTTGTAAAAAATATTTCTGTGACAGAAAAATTGTTGTGAACTTCAGTGTGAGGCAGAAAGCCTGGATAAAAATATCTCTATTAAAACAGATAATTATAAGCAACTATTCATAGGAATCATTTTCTGGTGATTCACTACACAAAAATTAACTACTCCACTGGACTTCAAAATGAGTGTCCAACTTATTCATAAGTGATCACAACATGTGGAAAAAAAGTTAAAACAGGGAGACCCGAGAGACTTGCTATGTTAGTTCTCATTTCCGATTTTGCCAAGAGGGAGAACTTTAATTTCCCTTATGCATGATCGATGAAACTATAAAAAATGCTATAGAAAACTCTAGAAACACTTGACTACAGAAAAAGAAGCAATGGTTTTGTTGTTTGGGTTTGCTGGGGGGTTTTTTTGCTGGGTGGAGGTGTTTTTTTGTAGACTTTTTAATTTTAGCATGTCATTTTACCCCCAGTTTGAAGTGCGTTATTTCCTACCTGCTCTGATTGCTATTATTCACGTTACAGAACTCATCAGGAGCTCTGGCCAGCACTAAAGTGGTATTGCCTTGCAATCTGGTGTTGAGGGGTAAGCACAAGACAATAAAAAGTACAATACTGCTTCAGAGATTTTATTTTGCTCCAAGTAAAGTGCTCCAAGTTACAAATGGGATATAATAGAGCAAGAATATAATACAGAAACTATATTATCCCCATTTTGTCTGTGGTGACCTAAGGCACACTCCCTTCCTCCCTTCCTCCCTGTGGTCCACCCGCTAGATCCACATGGAGTGATGAAGTAATCAGCAGCTTACCTTCCACAGGAACTGGGAGGAGCTAGAGGGCAATCATTTGCCAGGTCAAAAAACAAGTCTGCAGCACATCTAAGAATCAGACCCAGGTAACCTATGCCACAGTTCTGTGCTTCTGTGCCATTGGTAATTGCCAGTTTTCCTCTTCATAAATAGATGGATGCAAATTTTCTGAAATACAACTGGTAATTAAGGAATAAGCACTTACATCAACAGAGGGTTTAAAATGCAGATGTTGAATGAGTAATTTAAAGAAATGCCCTGAGGAAAAATGAGGTATTCAGTTTCATTGTACCATTCCAATTTCTACATTGTGTTCTTACATCTACAGAAAAGGCATGAGTAAGAGTATGCGTTTGGAATGCACAAAGCCACCCAACCACCCCTCTATGCTTTACTTTAAAAAGGAGACTTTCTTTTGTCATTCACACTGAAAAAAAATCTGCAGGAGATTATTTTACTATGGAGACAGGGAGCTAGATGAATAAAAACTTGCATATTTATGGTGTAACGTACATTCTTCAAGGTTATCACATCAACCTCTTAGACCTCTACAAAAGGCAAATTGGAATGAGCTGGTTGTGTACTGTGCCAAAACTGTACAGCGGTTAATTAGTTGCCCACAAGTGAACTTTTCTTCATCCCTGGGAATAATAATTGATACTTATGGTAGGAATACAATTATCACCATTACTTTGATTCCTAAAGCTTAGTAATTGTAGACCTTCAGACAAAGATCTTTTTTCTCTGGTGTATAATATATTTCACTTACAATTTGCTCATAGTTCTAAGTGACAGGTAGCTTCATTTCCTGGCCTGTGCTTTCTTTTAATAAGCAGCTTCTAGTGGTTGAATCCTAGCTGGCCATTTCAATATTATCTGGAGACATTCCACAAATCCAGGACTGCTAGGAAAGCCTCTATCATTCTTTACAAAAACTGATTACCCAAAAGTTTCAATTACCCCTCAGAGTCTCAGCTGCACATGGCTAACAGACATCCACTCACAAGGTAAGTGCAAATATCCAGTCCTACAGGCATGAATGGCTGATAAATGTATAAAAAATGGCACACTTACCTACTCAGTTCTTCTTTCTTCTACGTGCTCTAAGTTAATATTTGCAAAGCAGCTTAGTAAAGATCTCAAGTAGGGAGGGGTAAAAAGCCAAATAATTAGGCCAAAATTTTATTTATTCCCATATATTTGTATTTTAAAGCAGTAATATATTTTGTTGGGAATGAGAAATCTAAGGTTTGCTCTGGAAACAGGGATAGGCAGACAATCTGTTAGGAAGTGAAATTGTCCTTTTGCATTCTTTGTCTTCCAAAGTCATAAATACCAATAAACTATACATTCTTAACCTTACTTCTGAGTTTTTTCTGTCAGAAATTGCTGACATTCTGACATTTTCTCTCAGAAATTACTTCTGACAAAACAGAGAAAAGAAGAAACTGCATAGCCATTCCAATTGTAACAGCACCAGTGTTTCTGACATCAATTAAAAAATAATAATAGTAAAGCATGTGTATCCCAGCAGAGTGCCACCAGCAACAGAGACAAGGAAGTCTTTATGAACATAAACACCTCATGAACACCATGTCTATTTAGTGTTCATATCTTTTCATTATACAAAGTGGAAAACAAAAACTAAAAGCAGAAAAATGTAACCTCTCTTAGACTCAGCATTCATGCAGGGGCAAAACTGCATGCTCTACATAATTAATTTATTTTTAAATTGCTGTAATCAGACTTCCAAATACAGCAATGAACATTGCACAAGTAAATCTTGACTCTGTATTAAGTTTCTGTAGTGCCAATTAGGAAGTAGGAAGTTTCTGCATGAAACCCTTGGTTTCATAACCAGGATCCTCATACCAGGACACCTCAATCACCCAGTGTCTTCTTACCACATGTGTGAAAAAGAATTAAATGCCTCTTCAGCCCAAGGTATTCAGATTTGCTGTGAGTGCATTAAAATAAAAGAAACCTAACAGTTCATACAATCTCCTCCAAAAGATGGATCCTTAAATTATGCAAAACTGCTGGAAGAAGGGCACACAAATTCACTTTTGTATTGCTGTTTCTGTTGCCAACTGGCACAAAGAGGCGGAAGTTTCACAAACAAAAATGTTGCCAGAAGACTTAGCCAAGTACAACTCATTGAATCTTTTCCAGACTCAGAATGCTGAGATAAGCTGAAAGGATCATGATGTTCTTTATAGTCATATTAGATTAGCTAATTTGCCATACTCCCAGCTGATGTGCCAGGTCTTATGCTAAACTTAAACGCCTGTGAAGAGAAAATTCCCATATAGCAGTGTGTTGCCTTGGGATTCAAACTATTCCTTATTCCAAAGTCAGAGAAATCACATAAAAATGAACTAGACTCAAACTGCGTGAAGACCCTCTATATTTTAAGCATGATCTTATGAAGCAGATGGATTTTAGTTAATCCCCTCTTAAAAGCCTCTTGTGAAGTTAATTCCATTATGTTGTAATGTAATCACATCTAGAACTGATATCTAACCTTAAAGTCCTTCAGAGCGCACCAACTAATTTCTTTCCGCCCAGCTCTTAATTGATAGTCAGAATAGTTGATTGCTGTTATCCTTAGCTGAGAATTTCTTGCACTTGAAACATTTTCTCTTCCATATTAGTTTTATCTTCTCTAGTTTAAACTGCTTATCCTGCATTGTCTTTCATAAAATTATCATTTTCTGTTCTTAGCTGTTCTTCTGATCATTCTCTAATCTCTCTATCTCCTTTTTATGAATAGTGTCAAAAAGCCACACAACTACAGCTGAAGTTTCTCAATCACCAAGCCCAAGAATTCTCATTCAGATTTTAAATATCGCATTTGTTTGTACTACACAAATCACCTCTTTTTTTTCCCAACTGCATGACATCAGTTTGTCTTTGTGTACAGTCCACTGTAAAAGCCTGATCCTTTCCTCCACTGTAACTTGATATTACCAATCTGTATATACTCACATGCACCATGACGAGCAATCGCAAAAATACCATTGTAAATTATCCATTGATTGGCTGTCACTGCTTTTGCAGCCAGTCACATAGGAGTTTGTTTTTTCCTTTTCCTTCATTGCTACAATGCAATTTCCAAGTTGAAAGACATAAAAAAAAATAGCCGACTTATCTGTAGCAATAAATAAACACAGCTAGGATATACTTCAATACTGTAAAGCAATACAAGGTCAACACGGCAATGTCATAGTTGATTTTATATACTACTTGTTGGGGAAGATGAAACAGGAAAACCTTATAAATATGACTACATAGATTTTGAGAATATGAAACATGTAGGTGAAATAGAATTGAAAGCAAGTTTCGATGTCTAAGATGCCAAGCCATTAGTTACTAAACAACTGAAAAAGACAATGGCTTGGCCGGCTGAAGGTACTCCCCTTTGANACTGGCAGTAGTTCTGCTTGGACCAGAAATTCCAGTTGGAATTCCCTGCCAATATATGTTCTTATGGGTCTTTTAAATAATTACTAAAGGTAATTAGCTGTTCGGAGAATTAGGTTATTCTTAACTAGAGATTCACCAATTCTTGGGAAGAGTGAAGTCATCTGGCATTTTAGCTAGCACATCTGATCTACACTTATAAATATTGTTCACAAATTCCCTATAATTATTGTAATTGCTTACCTCAGGAGTTGGCATTGGGGTCAGTGTTATTTAACATCTTTGTCAGCCACGTGGACAACAGAATCCACCACACCCTCAGCAATGTTTCCAACAGCACCAAGCTGTGTGGCGCTGTCAACACACTGCAGGGACAGGATGGCATCCAGAGGGACCTTTACGAACTTGAGAGGTTGATCTGTGCAAATCTCGTGAAGTCCAGCAAGGTCAAGTTCAAGCGCACCATGACTGGGACAATCCCAAATGCAAATACAGGCTGGGCAGGGAATGGATCAAGAGCAGTCCTGAGTAGAATTTTGCAGTGTTGGTGGGCAAGAAGCTCAACACGAGCCAGCAACGTGCACAAGTAGCCCAGAAATCCAACCACATCCTGTGCTGTACCAAAAGCAGCGTGGACAGCAGGGCA
>VYZQ01061063.1:38429-48986 GCA_013400655.1 Mystacornis crossleyi
ATGGATTTATATACCTTCGAGCCAGGTGGCCATGTCCAGGCATGGCGGAGGGGGCAGTCTCTTACAGCAGACTGTGGGTCTGTTGCATCACTTGCAGTCCTGCGGAGCAACACCTCTCACGCAAATGTCCCGTGGATGTGCCCTTTAGGGCTGGGGGGTTCCACAGCTGGGCCAATTTGAGTAAAAGGGAGGATGGGTGTTCATTGCCTCTGAGCAGAGGTTACACCCAAAACCTGCTCCCCGCCCTGCCTCGTTTCAGGGGGACTCTGTGTAAACCCGGCTTCTGTGGGCTGTGCTCTCCTCCCAGCCCAAACTCAGCCAGGGATGAATCTTAGCACTGCTGCCGGGTTTGGCTGACATTCTTTTCTTTGTTTATCTGTTTGTTTTTCCCCTGGCCTGAGGCTGATGAAAGAATGGGTTTTCCCTTTATCTAATCTCAGTAGTTTGATTTACAGTCCAGAGTTCTTCAAGGAGGTTTCTGTCGTTGTAGCTTCTTTAAAACTTTATATCAATGTTTGAGGAGTGAACTATTTTCAGTTCCTTACGACCCCACCTGGATTGTGGCATCCACCTCTGTGGCTTACAATATAAGAAGAATGTGGACTTCTTGGGATGAGTCCAGAGATGGGCCATGAAGATGATCAAAGGGCTGGAACATCCTTCCTATGAAAACAGCCTGAGGGATTGAGGTTGTTCAACCTGGAGAAGAGAAGACTCCAGGAAGATTTTATAGCACTTTCCAGACAGAATTAGACTATAGGAGAGCTAGAGAGGGAATTTTGGCAAGGACATGCAGTGACAGGACAAGAGGAATGGCTCTAAACTGAAAGAGGGTGGGTTAAGGTTAGATCTTATGAAGAAATTCTTAACTGTGATGACGGTGAAGCACTGGAACAGGTTGTCCGAGGACCTGTGGCTGCCTTTTTCTTGAAAGTATTCAAGACCAGGTTGAATGGGGCCCTGAGCAACCTGATTTAGTGAAAAGCATCCTTGTCCGTGGTAGGAGGGTTGGAACTAGAGGATCTTANTGAGGAGTGAACTATTTTCAGTTCCTTACGACCCCACCTGGATTGTGGCATCCACCTCTGTGGCTTACAATATAAGAAGAATGTGGACTTCTTGGGATGAGTCCAGAGATGGGCCATGAAGATGATCAAAGGGCTGGAACATCCTTCCTATGAAAACAGCCTGAGGGATTGAGGTTGTTCAACCTGGAGAAGAGAAGACTCCAGGAAGATTTTATAGCACTTTCCAGACAGAATTAGACTATAGGAGAGCTAGAGAGGGAATTTTGGNCAGAGGTGCTGGACCAAGCCCACTCTGGAGAGCTAGAGAGGGAATTTTGGCAAGGACATGCAGTGACAGGACAAGAGGAATGGCTCTAAACTGAAAGAGGGTGGGTTAAGGTTAGATCTTATGAAGAAATTCTTAACTGTGATGACGGTGAAGCACTGGAACAGGTTGTCCGAGGACCTGTGGCTGCCTTTTTCTTGAAAGTATTCAAGACCAGGTTGAATGGGGCCCTGAGCAACCTGATTTAGTGAAAAGCATCCTTGTCCGTGGTAGGAGGGTTGGAACTAGAGGATCTTAAAAGTTCCTTCCAACTCAAACCACTCTTTGATTCTCTGATTCTGTACTGGGAACCCCAAATTATGCAGGACCTCCAACCCTTGCACACCATGCTGTGCAGACCCTATCTCTAAAAGAGATTCTCATAAGTTGGATCATTCAAGCCATTATAGGATTTTCTTCTATGAAATTATATTCACCAGCTTACATTCACCCTTCCTATTGTCAAGCTGGAAGGATGCTGACACGAGCACTTCTTGCTATGCTGTTAGATACAAACAGGGACACACAAGTGATGTAATCACTAGTACCCAGTGGCAACTGTCTGCAGGCTCCTCCATTTCAGTGAGCTGGCTGCATTCATCCTGAAGCCAGGGAATTTGTGCAGCACAGCACAGCCCTGAAGGCCCAGCTGTGCATACGGCACAGTGCACCTGCTCAGGGTAACTCTAACACGGATCACTCATTCCTCAATACACAATGGTCTTCTGGCCAGGCTCTGGCTAGAATATAGGCCAGGTATCACAGGATGTAATGATGGCAAAAATACTATTTTGTTTACTGTTGATCTCAAGACTGTGTTGTAACCTTGACCTTCTAAGCCTGTAAAATAGTCTTCATTTCTTTTCAGTAACATCTAAGAGGATTCTGGCTCCTTTCCTAAACATTCCGCTACACTTTGCAGAGAGAAAAATTACTCGGGGTTTTATGATGCAGATCATAAACATTATTATATCAAAAAAAAGGAACAAGAAATAATACTATTTGAGCAACCTGCAATTAGATCTGAATTTAAACTATTGGTAATTAATTTCCCTAATGACAATTAAAAGATGATGCAACTTATTCACAACGGGAATTTGAAGGTAAACAATCCTGCCTGCTTCTCCCACCACCCACTTCCAGCCCAGCATCGCAGAGCCTGAAGCATTACAGCTGAATCTGCACACATGCTTTGGATTGGGCAGGGAGGCAGTTCCAAAGCAAATCACCCCTGTCTCCAACACCAGGCCAGACCACAGAGCAGTCTGGGTGCATACAGAGCAGCCTCCTCTTGGAGGAAGCAAACCCAGAATCCCCACTCAGTGTTCACACCCAAAATGCAGGACCCCTTATTAGGTGCTTGAAGGTGTCCAATACTTCATCCCTTCCTAAGTTGTGCCGGTCATTGTAAGCAGCATTTTCCCTAGGAAATCACTTCGATAGAGGCCTCCTCTATTTAAGAAAGTGAAGAGATGTCTACTATGTGCTTGACACAGACCTGTCTGGCCAGATTGCATCTTTGACACAAACATCAATTGATTAAAAATATCCACAAGTAAAAACACACAGTGTTGTGTTCTAGCTGAAAAGCCATTGTGGGAACACATGTACAACAGATGCAAACTTCAGCTTTGGTGTCATAGGAACATCCTCCAAATTAAAATCCTGCTGATTTTAAGCAGGCTGATTCTACTTGCTGTCAACATATTCTTATGCAAGACACACAATGGGGAAGGTGAGGGAGAAGCAGTTGTCCTATATTTCTGTGCTAGAACAGCTCCCTAAAAATCAGTGTTACAAAATCTGCAGAGTAAGGGGAATTTAATACTGAATCAGCCCAATGGACAGAAGACTGTCAACTGACATAGCTGTAAATTAATTAATATAGGAATTCTTGCAAGATGGGCAACTAATTTATACTCAATTCAAGCCACATCTTAAAACTTTTACAGTGTAAGTAACTTTAAAATCTGCCACAAAAGCCAAACTTAACTAATATATTATCACACCTTTTCTTCCCTGCCTGATGTTGAGGACTTTATCTCATGATTAGTGTCAAGTGATAGCTGTGTTCGAAGAAAACCAGTTAGGTTCCTGTGCTACATCATCAACCATGGTACCTCACTTTTGTAGAGTATGTAACGCCCTTAGTATTTTCTGTCATTTGATTATGGGATTCATAAAAGCTGTTGAGAGAGACCTGCAAGTAAGATGTCCTTAGTCTTTCCTTTCATTTGAGGCTGTTATTTAAAAGCATTCAAAACTCATTCAGGCTTTTCCTCTCAGGAATACTATGCCAAGAACTCCAGCTGTGGGCCATAAAAAATAAAGGGCTTGCAAATATCGTACTTATGAGGCAAATGAAACATTTAATGTGCAATATAATTTAACACTCATTCTTCATTTAACACTTCCATGTTACAGATTTTAGTACGAGCTTTCTCATTTTGTTATGTCCCTTTCAGTACACACACACACACAAAAATAGCTTTACTCAGTGCCTTGTTTTAAATTTTTCGTTAAGTTTCTGCTTTTCTCTTTTACAGCTATACACCTGAGTCAACCCATCCTACCAAAACGCCCTTAAAATCTCTGAGTCAGAATTATTATTTCAACTGGTTTCAGGAATAAGCCTGGTTTAATTACAAATTAGGCTGTGAACTGAAGCGCAGCACCCTTAAATGCCAGGTTGTTCAAAACCAGCCACATTTTCCAGCATCAGTTCATCTGCTACAGAATGTAGCTTTCAAAATCGAGACAAACTCTCACAGTTCTTGACTTCAAACAAGTCAGAGAATAATTAAACAGCAACTATCAAATCAAAAACTTGAATTCAAAACACCTTTAACTTCAGCAGAAATTTTGTGAGCACAGTGGTTGCAGTACAGGGACTTCATTGCACTTGAGGATTCAGTATATTCTTCATGTCTGAAATAAAACTATGTCTTTTATTAGCAACATCCAAGTCCAGAACCCCTGGTAAGTTCCATGTCTCATACATAAAAAGGAACATTCAACTCAGCAACACAGGTGCACAGGTAGGAAGCAAAACACAACTGTACACATTTCTACCCTGCCCCATTAATGGCCACTACATAAAAACATATTTAATATTTACACCCTAGAAGGTTTATTTTCCTAAATAATTGAGTATGTCAAGTGCAAATAGTTAATCAGATAGAAGTGTGCATTTGCCACAGAATGTGACGAATTTTTAAACAGATAAATGCTGCGATGTTTCCCCAGTGCCTCATTCCCTTGTCCCAGATGCTGATGTACACAGGGAGAAGCAAAAATTCCCAAACTGCAGCAGCAACAAGTGAGTTTCATTTGCAGAAACACAGCTTACAAAAGAGAGGCTCATCATGTTATGGTGGAATAGTCAAAGAATGTTCACAAAACTTTTACAGACTCAAATACTTTAACTGTGAGGTAACAAGTGCTCTATATAGGATAAAGACACTGAGCCTGACCCTCATCTCAGAGAACTTTCAAACATTTTAATGCTTCTAAATCAGTGCAGCTATTCCCTGTTTACATTAGATGATTAGAGATTACCAATTAGATATTAAAACCAATCACTTTGTAATACAAAAATGTGTTTGTGCTGTATTTTTTCAACTTGGCACACATGCATTATCAATCAGACAAGCCTAAATTGTTCAGTAACTGCTTGATACATGCAGGTAACCCTGCTTTGTACTCACAGACCAGCCTGTGCCACAATGTCATTTTCAGGGATATATTTGGAGCACATCGTTCTCAAATCACCTCCACTTTGTCTTCTGCTCTTCCCAGCTGTCCCTGCTGTCTCCGGGTTACAGTTTACAAGTTTTCTAAACTTTCAAACACATTATGTATGATCTCACAGCTTAATTTACAGAAGTGTTAAGTAATCTGTATTTTCACTTTATCTGAGTTGTCTCAATGCTTCTGTCCTCCAAAAACTGACAAATTGAAAAGAGACCATAAAATAATTGCATGACTGTATTCTACTTTTGCACTAAATCTCTTTCTTATTCAGTACTTCTGTCAAAGGACCGGTGTCATGCTGCAAAGACATTCCCGTCTATAATGAAAATCAGATATAAAATTACAAAATGAGAGTCTAGTGAGAAAATGAGAAGATTAAGAGGTTAAATGATTAGAAGATTAAACATTTTCTTCCTGCTTTGTCATGGAGTTTACAGGGTACTTCCAGGTATCCATGATATTTATTAGCTGGCTGATCCCTTCCTGTAGACTTTAAATTTTCTAAAGATTTCTTTCTTAAGGTTTGAATTGAAGAAGAACCAGGCAATCCAGCCTACAACCAAAGGTACTACTTAATTGCTGTTCATATAGAGTAAGTGTTACATGTTAAGCACTCTAAAAAACATATTGGGTGTCTCAGTTACTGAAGTCTCAACTTTCTCTGTGCCTCAGTTTTATAAAATGAGGATGAAAATATCCCCTCAGCTTTCAGGAATTTTGAGAAGATTTACTGGTGTTCAGGACTCACCCAAATACTCAAAAGATCTGACTTAACATTCTTTTGAATATTATGCAATAATTACCTATATACCCTGGAAAAAAAAATAGAAATAACTTAATAGCCGCTCATGAGACATGCACCACCTATTCTGTTCATCTGCTAAAGAGCTGAGGTAAGAAAGGAAAACAGATCAGGAGGTTAGACTAAGGTTAAATACTACTCCTTAGTGCCAGACCATGAGAAAAAAAAAAAATTATAAAATCTATAAAGATAACTTTGATCCAGGTAAATTTTGAGGACCAGACTTTGCAATATCAAAAAATATTCTTTTTATGCAGTAAGAAACACAAATTTAGAACCAACTGCCACAAAACAACTAATAAGGTTATGCAAGCTAATAAGTGGGATCATGTCTCTCAATGAGATTTATTTCATATGCACTAGATGCCAACACACTCCTCTAGGTTCATATAAGAGTTAGTATTTTTGATAATGATAACTTTTGATAAAAAGTTAGACTGCTTCATCTAATTTCATGTTTATCATATCCAGCCTTCATATCAGATCTTAAATGCTTCTCCAGTTCACATTTTTTATTCAACAAACCTAACAAATGCAGGTTGCACTCAGCTTGAGGAAAGACAGGGCCAAACGCTAAAACTATTGCATGATAAGGAAAGATAAAAAGTACATTTCACTTTCTGTCAACATGTTTTTCTCTGGGATTTTTGATCTTTCGTTGTGATAAATTCTGATAACACCCTGCATTCTATTATGTAACTATAACTGTGTTGTCCTCATTAATTAAGCCTGTGCAAGAATGAACCACTTTTTATCTGCTTGTACTGGTTTTGATTGGGGTAGACTTCGCTTTCTTCGCAGTGGCTGGTACGGGCCTGTGTTTTGGATTTGTGCTGAACGCAGGGTTGATAACACAGAGATGTTTTTGTTATTGCTGAGCAGGGCTTACATAGAGCCAAGACCTTTTCTGCTGTTTTTAACTTCCACACTGTTGAGGGAGTTGGGGGTGCATGGGAGGTGGGGAGGAGACACAGCTGGGACAAGTGACTCCAAGTGATCAAAGGGATATTCCAGACCATCAGACCATATGACATCGTGCTCAGTACATAAAGCTGGGGGGAAAGAAGGAGTAAGAGGGGAATGTTTAGAGTGATGGGATTTGTTTATCCAAGCAAGGGTTACACATGATGGGGTCCTGCTCTCCTGGACATGGCTGAACACCTGCCTGCCATGGGGAGAAGTGAAATAATTCTTCGTTTTGCTTTGCTTGTGTGCATGGATTTTGTTTTCCTATTAAACTGTCTATATCTCAATCTGTGAGTTTTCCAGCTTTTGTCCTTCCAATTCTCTCCCTGATCCTACTGGTGAGAGAGTGAGGGAGAGGTTCCCTGAGGCTTGCTTGCTGTCTGGGATTAAACCAAAACACTGCCTCAGTTCTGCGCTGAACCTATTGGTTCAACAGAGGTACATGACACAGAAATTTCTTTTCCTTTGAACAGGCAATGTTTTTTAAATTGTTAAACAAAAGTGAAGCTCACATGAGCTAAAAATGAGAAATAAAGACAGGAAATCTCAAAAAAGAGTCCAAATGTTGAGAGTTGAAGAAACAACTACTCTCACCATCAAAGTTCTTTCTTCTGTGGAAAATACTGATCCTCTGTGTCAGCAAAAAAAGGGAAAAAATAAGAGAGCAGTTGTCATTAAGGTAGAATATTTGGCATTACCTAAAGATGCTTTACAGCTCAATACTTTGGCTAGCATGTTACAAACACACCTTCTGTAGTGCATATTTCAAGTACAAATAGCTCTTTTCTAAGTCCATTTGAGCTTCAAAGATACCAGTGTGTTAACAAATGTCTTGTAAAAATATGAATTGACCCAAGCTTCTTGAGCCCTTAAAATATATGATAACAAAATATAATACAATAAATTCCAGGTAGGTATTTCCAGTCTTAAGCAAATTATTTTCCCTCCCTCCAAGCAGTAACTGTAACTTCAGCCTCCAGCAGGCCCTTTGTGAGAATGGATGACACATCCCTGAGGAAGGCAACACACTGACACAAATGTGAGGAAAAACCATATGAACACCTTCAAGTAAACAAGAGGTGTAAATGACCTACGGTTTAGATATCACTTATTTTCTACACTTTAGCATCCTGCCATCCTGAACAAATTCAGAGAAAACTTTTCCTGCCAGTCCACAGTCCCTCACTTAAGAAAGCTCTGGGACCAAAAGCAATTTAGAAGGAAGAGAAGACAAAATCCAGTAACATAATTCTGTCTGCAAAAATGGAGTCTTGGCACAGATTTGACTGGGTTGAGGCTTGTAGGTACTGCACCATATGAGGCCTGCTCCAGTGATGTGTGGTCCCCACCAAAGCACTCAGTGCCCCATACTGTAGAGAAGCACATTACCAAAAAACACACACTATCACTTACCTGCTCCCTGTCCAAACAGTGCAAAGGAAGGTCTTTTCTAGTGCTCCTCTGCAGTTGAAAGATACGTCTCTTTTCTAAACAGATCTTCCTGTCTCGCAGTTAGTTACAAGATACATCCCTCCAGCACCAACAGAAAGAGGATTTTCCTCAAGACTGCAGAATTTACATTCTCCTCATATGGTGTCCCGCTTCCAAAAGTGTTTTCTTTCATGTTTGTAACTATTGCTATCTTTACTACACTATGTTTTACTAGCTGTACATGGAAAAGTTAAAAAAATTCCCACATAATATCCTGAAAAATGTAATTTGATTATAAAACTAACAAAAAGCTGTCAGCATCATCTTTTTATCATCAGCTGACAGATGTAATACTGCTTTTTCCATTATCCTCTTTGGAATTCATGGGTTTAAGAGCATAAGATACAAAAACCACCAAGGATTGACAAATTGTTCGATCTGCTGCTTTCCCTCTCAGCCCCATATACACAATTCAGAGCATCTCTGATCAAAAAGGATGATTAGGAGCATCTCTGATTAAGAAGCCTCCAAGCTGCAATGAGCTCTTCATACACGCTTTCAGCTGCCTCTTTCCTCAGTGGAAATAATTTCCTCAGTCCTTTATCTCAATGTTGAACCTCCTAACTCAGTTCCAGTTGAGTTGAAATTCCTAACTCAACTTCCAGTTTTGAGATTGTTAAAATTTTCCCAACAAAGTTGAAAAAACCTGTCATCATAGCTTCGGAGATTTCCAAACCTCTACTGACTCAGACCCTGAGAAATGTGATCCAGTTTTGAGATGAGTCTCACTTTAAGAAGTAGGCTCCTCTACATAACCTTTCAAGATCTTTTCTACCCTAAATTAATCCTATGATTTTACATGCCTATCTTTAGCATCTTCCCATCTTTCATTTGTTACAGATGCCAAATGTTCCATTTAATTCAAAATCACCAGCTTGGATGGAAACATTCACTTCCTTCATTCCAAACATAAATTGGAAATATCTGCTGAGTCTAAACGCTCCTAAAAAGCCAGCCAACAAAATAAATAAACAATCCAAACTTTTGTAATTTTTCTATCTGCCTCTAACAATTATGTGTATCTAACCTGGTCTTTTGCTGGAATAGTTTTAAGGAAATAAAACAACTCTATCACTTTTAGGAACATTGCAGAAGTTTCTGGCCGAGATGTCACCCATGCTGAAATCAAATGTAATGAAAGCAGTTCTTAATATATATTACAAATATATGTGTAAGGACTAAGTTGTTCTCAGATGAATAGGATACACATAAAAGCTATCCATGAACATTTCATTTTTTATCACATGTAATAGTATCTTTGATATAGGCAGCAACACCCTCTTTTTTCTTTTTTCTTTTTTTTTTTTATTTTTACTGATTCAACAGAGTTTAACTAAAGCTTTTAAATGTCTCATCAATAAGAGCCAACCAACAACCTTTCTGCAGTAAATCATAAAGTATTTCTTAAAAAGTAGTATCACTATCTTTAAACTTTCATCATTATACAGTTCCGTAATAGGTTGAAACTGAGTTGATAGCAAGTTCCCAAGTCAATTATGCTTTTGTGATTTTGCATATTTACACCCCATTCAAGCACGAGAATTTTCTCTTGCTTCTGGGCTTTTGGAAAGGTAACTGGGATGCCTGAGTGGCCCGGTGGGGACAGGCTGAGTCAGGGCCAGGCCGTGGCCCTGTTTCATGTGGGCTTGCCCTGCAGCGTGGCTTGGCAAGATCTTGGCCACTTGTGCTCCAGTGGAGCAGGTCCCCTCAGCGCGGCAGCTGAAAATGAAACTCTACACCGAGATGAGCTCCAGCAGCCACTCTGCAGAGATCATGTGACCAACAGCGAGAGACAAATTCCAGCTGCAAGGCCCCGGTAAGATTAACACTTTCAGCGCTGTAAGATTCCCCAGAACAGATGAAATCTGCAGACATCAACCCTCTCCCGAGTCAGAGGAAAGGGAAATGTGAAGGCCCGTGAAGAAAACACCACAGAGACACCAAAGTCAGTGAAGAAGGAAGAGCTGCAGCACAGAGAGAGGAGAAAGAGGAGATGTTTCAAATCTAGAAGCTGAAATTCTTTTGTAAAACTACGGTGATGAACTATGATACATCAAAGTGCCCCTTGTAATTTCATGATAAGCATGGGGGGTAGAGCGTTCAAACCGCAACCATGAGAAAAGGTACCTGTGCTGAAAAAAGCCAATTTTGAAGTAGCTATGATCTAATGAGAAGCTTGAACAGACAGAGATAAGAGTGATGAAGACCCTTGC
>VYZQ01061063.1:49028-73160 GCA_013400655.1 Mystacornis crossleyi
AAGATGATCTCAGAGATAGATGAAGAGAACCTTTGCTTCTGAACAGCTCATCCTTAAAATGGTACCTCATTAGCTAAGATTTAACCCTCGAAAACTGTTGTGGGGAAAGCTGTAAGCGGAGGGAAGGGACTAACACATGGCAAGCAGAGAACTACCCTGGGTGCCTGTTTGTTGTGACACTGAAGCCACGAGAGGAGTGTTTCTTGTCAAGATGTCCCCATGGCATGGCAAGAGAGACTCCTCTCGCTAAGTGAACTGAAGAAAGACTGTTACAGAGGTGGTAAACTGACTAAAAAATCCCAAGTTTTGTCACTTTACATTGTCAGTGGGAGAAGAAGAGAGTNTGTCAGAAGGAAGCATGATGTGGGAAGGGTTATTTGGACAGTGTCTCATTGTCCAGTAGATCACGCATTAGTCATGGTGGAGAAGAGGACAAGTGCCCTATTAATGTGGCTTACTGAACACCAAGCAATGTCATTCACACTAATAACGCTACTCATGTCAGCATTGTCTGCCTGCAAAGCAGACACAGGCCTAGCAATACTAACTGCCTCTACATGAACCCATGGTTCTGACTGCTTACGTAACCTAAACCTCCTACAATGTTAAAAATCAATTATTACATTCCTCCCCTTAGTCTTCCTATCCCCTTGCCCAAAGTTCCTTTGAACTAAGGCCTAATAAGCTCCTAATCACCACCCTCAGCCTACAATGACTACTCCTAGCATACCATACCCCCTCAAAGCACTAGCCCAAAGAACTGGCATTGACCAAATCTTATCCCCCTTACTAGTACTATCCTGCTGATGACTATCTCACATAATCATAGCAAGCCAAAGCCATCTGCAATACCACCAACACGAAAAGCAATACTTGTCACAACCTTTAATTAGAGTCCAACCATTCATTATCTTAGCCTTCTAGGCCACAAAACCAGTACTACTTACTCTTACTCAGCAGAGCCAGACCTAACAATATACCAATGGNATGTGAACCAAACCACTACTTAACTGGTGTTTCCGATCGGTTTGACAATTGAACGCGCTACAAGTTCTCCTTATATTTCTTATATAAACACATCTGAAAAACCTTTCTGATTATTACACTATGACACAATAACTGCTGGTTCTCCCCACTGACTTTTAGGGTTTATTCAAAAACCACATTAGTCATGCAGGGACTGAATTCCTTACCGTTATGACAGAGGTTCTTAGATCACACAAACCACCTCTGTGTGTCACAGAGGTGTGGTTCTTATTGCTGATAGTTTTAAAGCCTTGATTGTGTTGAGTAGTGGTCATTAGGCAGTATAGAAAGGAAGTTGGTAGGGTGAGCTTTGATGTACAGATGATGATAATGGCTATTCAGCCTGAATACGCTGAAGACGAGATTGATGAGAAGGCTAGGATTTTTCAAATTTGTGTTTATTTTAGTTCTATTTGTCCCTCTAGGGCTGCTACGGTGATGGCTATAGTAGTTGGTAGTGTTGAGTTCAGTGAGTAAGATGTTACGAAGAGAACAGTGATTGGGGAAAATTTTATTAACCAGTGGTTAGGAATGAGCCTTGAAGCACTTCTGGGAATCATGAGTGGAATGCTACTAATCCTAGTTTCATTGTGATTGCCATTGTCACAAGGAAGCATGATGTGGGAAGGGTTATTTGGACAGTGTCTCATTGTCCAGTAGATCACGCATTAGTCATGGTGGAGAAGAGGACAAGTGCCCTATTAATGTGGCTTACTGAACACCAAGCAATGTCATTCACCCTAATAACGCTACTCATGTCAGCATTGTCTGCCTGCAAAGCAGACACAGGCCTAGCAATACTAACTATCTCACATAATCCTAGCAAGCCAAAGCCACCTGCAATACCACCAACACGAAAAGCAATACTTGTCACAACCTTTAATTAGAGTCCAACCATTCATTATCTTAGCCTTCTAGGCCACAAAACCAGTACTACTTACTCTTACTCAGCAGAGCCAGACCTAACAATATACCAATGGGGTAGAAAAGAATAAGCAAAGACAAAAGGAAACAGAACCTATTTATCGATCCTGCAGTTTTCCTTAGAAAACTCCACCTTCCCACATTGACTACATTCTCATTCTCTGGATGAACACTACCCAATCCCTGCATGCCCAGCCTGAAGGCCTGTAATGGGGGATTTAGGGAACTTGAGCCAGAGCTGATGTCTTCCCAGCACGAACAAGAAAGAGGAGACCAGGTTAGGAAACCCGGGGACAGACCCTGAATTAAACACTAGCAGCTTCTGCTGCCATCAATGGGACAGAAATAGGAACTGTAATGTCTTGGGTCCTGCAGGTACTCACCAACATATTCCTTGACAGCCAAAGTACAAAACCAGAAGCAGACATCAACTGTTAAGGCTACACAGGTTGACTCCTCTTTTCTTTCAGCATAGATCAAGCAGACATCAGGACCAAGCCTGGCCCATTTGCCTCTCTTAATTTTAGCTAAAGCCAGTTCTGTACAATGGCCAGATTTAGAAACTTTCTCTCCACTTTCAAAATAAAATAAAAGCAAATATATTAGAAGTGTGAAAAAACCTCAGATACAGGACCTTAAGTTCAGATATGAAAACCAAATAAGATGACAAGCTAGGAAAAAACTTCTTCAAGTGACCTTCATTTATCATACTGCTGGGTTTTTTCCTACTCAGTAGATACTCTTTACTACAGACTATATGAAACTGTTTAGCACATTAATGGATTGCTTTTTTATAAACAAGGAAGCTAATAAGTTTTAATAGGTTAAACAATTAACCTTGGAGAACATTTCATGCTTCTAAGCCTAGACAAATTATTGTCTGCTCCTGGTTTTGATGAAAATATATATACAGTGTCATTTTTCTGATATAAATCTTGCCTTCACGTCAAAGATTGACTCTTACTGTTGAACTTTACTGAATCTGAAAGCAGAAATGAAATATATAGAAATATAGGAAATTATATACCTATGAAGCTTTCTAGAGATAAGAAATTTAGTTTGAATGAATTTCTAGTGCTGAAGGAGAGAAAGTTATTAGAGCCGACACCAATTGACATTTCCTAATTTTTAAGGTGCTATTCCATTCACAGCTGAATTCTGGTCTCTGTTTTTAAAACTCTCTTTAGAGAAACCTAAAGAGTCTCACTCTGTGTGGAAGTGAACTGTAAACAGATTTTTTTGTTTTGATCTGAATTTCCTGATCCCCAGAAATGTATCTATGTGGTGATATTTAAATAAGATTGAAAACAATTTCAAATTTCCCCAAATTTTAATTTTATTAATATAGTTATGACAAGTCCACATTATACCTCTACAAGTGTAGCATGTGAAGCAAAAACCAGGATGTTGTATAGATTTTACTCTTTATCAGAAGCATAACCCCTTTATGCTCTAAAATGTTTTATTTCTAAATTTACCTTCCAGCTTCCAGAAGTTAAAATTTCCAGATCTTTTTGTCCTCTTCTGACCTGTTAAAAATTGCTGCCTGCCCCCCTGAGATCATCAATCTTGCAGACACCATGACTGTTTCATGACAACATCTTTTACTACACATTACATTATGCTCACAGTAATAAATTTTGTAAAAATAACTAATTTTTTTAATTTAGGTAGTCTTCCATTATACATAGATGCCCATTTTTGGTGAGCTATTTAAGACAAGAATTAAAACCAACCTCAGGACACCTATGTTATGAATTCAGTATGCACGACCACTTAAAATAAATAATCCAGAAGCAATTTACACATGGGGCCATAGCTATAAAAGCTTGACAAAACAAGGTCAGGAACAAGTTCTCTCTCCTACAATTGCTTATTCTGTCTTTATTCAGGTTTTTTTGCCTACTTCATGAGCCTCTTATTCCATCACAGCAGAAGCAAATGCAGGCTTCCTGGTGCTGACTTAATATGTTGTTGTCATTTTCTCTTTGGGAAGAAATCTATTATCTAAAAGAAAAATATAAGTAAGATTTTAAAATAAAAGACATAGCTTCTTCTTGTCTTTCTTCTCAGTAGATTTTCCAATGAGTCTACAATCTATGCTTGTTTTTAAACTCCGTTAACAGAAATCTTTTGTGGTTAAACACATCCCCTCATTTTTAATTTAAGCGAAGTTCCAAATCAACTATAATCAAGGACGAAGCCTCAGGCCTGAAAAATTCCTTTTGTATCCCTAAACATAACACAAATCCAGACCTTGGTTTTGCCTTGAACTGTTAAGTCAGCTTATGGACCCAACGACAATTTCTAGTTATTTGTAAATATGCAAATATATATAAATACAGAGCTAACTCACTGCCACCCTAGGCCAGAATGAAAAGACGAATATCCTCAATCTTTCTACTCATAGGGACCAGTTTGAAAATCAGATTTTCAGGAAATTTCATGTGAAAACATAATGAACTTTGAATTGATTCCTAGAGAGAGCCCCTCTCTCCCTATTTACTCCAGTAAGAATCTGAGGAAACAAACCTCTTCTGGATTTCCAGAGTTCGGAGCTGAACCTTCAGCATCAGAAGGAATACAGACCTTGCAAATTCCTCTTGAACTCAGAAAGAGAAGTTTTTATACAGGGGGAAGTCAGCGTTAGTGCACAAAAGCCCATCTGCCTCTTGGAACCTGTATCTGATGTTCCTGACATCCCCCAAGAACCAACAGACTAATTTATATCTATGGGCTTGATAAGGATGTAGATAGGTTGAGAATACTGAGGTTGGGTTTATCTTTGAGCAGAGGATGTTTATAAATCAGGTTAATGTGTTTCACAGATTGTTTCCTTGTATGCAGGTCAAAGAAGAGGAATCTGTTGCAGCCATGTCAAAATGATATTTTCTCAAGAAAGAGCAGTGCATTTGAGCTTTTAATATTTTCCAGTTCACTCCCCAGTGCATAAGCCAGGACAGCGGCTGTCACAGTTTCAGCCCCTCCTATTTCAACCCACATCACCAACAACATGAATCCCTTTGCCAAGGCAGCCTTCTGGATGTGTCCTCTCCATTCACTGAGACCCTGAAATTTTCCTGGGGGAAGCACAACCTGACAGCTGTTTTTATTCTAATGGAGCAGTAAGCCTTCAGACTGCTTTGCAGAAGCTGCATTGCAGCAATGCCTTCTCATAAGCTTGCCATACACCATGGATAGGTGTGACGAACACGGATTGCAATTTTTCATTGACATGCCATGTTTGCAGTGCTGAGGAACCCAAAAAGGCAGTTTCTCCGCCCACTACTTCTCTCACACCACTTATTTCTTCTGACCTGAAATTCCAACTTTGTATTCACTGCAGCTTGTTTTACACAAATATAACACCTACCTACCAGCCTCTTCCAGAACTTCTACTCCAGAGCTGTAGGGCCACTTTCAGCATAAAAAGGAGTGGAGAAAAGTAATCTAGGACTCTGTCCAGTGTGCCAAATCTATCATGAGAAGGCCAATATGTCACTGAGAATTATCATAACCAATTACCAGTAAATAACAAAACAAAAGGTTTCAGGAGAAAGATGCTATGACAAAAAATCAGTTTTTCAATGCACTGACAAATAATTCATTGTAATTAAGAAAATAAAAATAACAAAAAAAATTTGGGCAGAAATTAGGGTGTACTGTCTAGGAAAACTTTACAGTCCCATATCACATGGGTAAAGCAGAAGTTTGTAGAGATTCTAACTGATGTCACCTTTCAAGTACATCCAAACTCAAAACCACTGACTTAGGTGGTATGCTTTCCAGAAAGGGCAAGATACGTACCAGTGTGCAAAACACTATGTTCAACAGCAGCATCTTCCAGCCACTGCTTTAACAAAAAAAAATCTGTGGCTAAGCTTCTTTGCTTTCATATTTCACTACTAGACTTTCACAAATTCAACTATTTCCTTTTCTTATGGGACTATGCTATTTGGAGAAAGAGGGTCTTGTGAAATGTTTAATAAGAAACCTGGTTCTTGGACAAAATATTCATTTTGCTCTTGAAGACCTGAAGCAGACCTATTTCATAGCAGAATATAAAGCAAGTGCATGAAAAACAAAGGTCATTTAGCTGTAAAAGATCAAAGCCCAGAGTCTTACACAGGTATTTTAATTCCTTTACCAGATTGTATCTTGAAAATATATTTTTCAAATCAGAAGGAGTGTGTGTAGTTAGAGAATTACTGAATAAACAACCTTCACTTCGAAGAAAGAGAAAAAAGTGCCATTATATCAAGTGAAAGCGTCTAGAAGAGGGGCGGGGGGCAAGAGGCTGTAGGAATGTTTTCTGAAGACAGCAAGTTTAAGAATGATGCATTATCTGCCAATCAAATGCCAGCTGCTGGCTGGAACAGAACACATAAATGTGCATGCACATGCTCCAACCACAGCCACTCAGGCCAGCTGGGAGTAGATAACAGAAGAATAAAATACTGATTCCTCAGTGTTTAGTTCAGTTTTGAGGAAAATATTGACAAGCTACTTGAGTATTACCTTGCTAAAATGTCATTAATTCATATTTACAATTGCTTCATATTATTATTCTAATTTAAAGGAAAATGATATAGACATAGATGAGAATAAATGATCTATGAAAATGAGATAAGGCCAGTAACAAAACCAGCATTAGACTTCCTACTAGTTCTAGCTTCAGTACATTTGACCTATCAGAAAAAAACCTGTTAAAGCATTTGCCTCTTTCATTAGTTCACTTAGGTATGATTTGAATACCGTACCTTGAAAACCAACTTTAGTGTCCACACTGTCATACAGTATTTGAAAAAAACTCAGACATAAGCAATCATTTCCAAAAAATCACAGCACACTGGAATTTGAACCAGTAAGAACAGCCTACCCTTGAAGGGGAGTAAAGTCTTTAGCAGCACTACAGCTTGTTCTTTTTTGGGGGGTATAAAAATTAGGTGGCTCAGGAGTAATTATAATATTAAATTTTCATACCACAGTTTTGCCACCACCAAGGCACTTTAAATTAAATGTGTTACCATAAGTTTCCACAAAGGAGTTCCTGCCCTGTAATCAGGGGCATCCAAGTTTTATCCAAGCAATATGTAACAGTCATGCTGCAATTTGGAGGGCTAAAAGTTAACTGAGAAGGAATACTTCACCCAGTGAGAATTTCACTCCATCAGAATTTCTGCACCTTCAAATCCTGTAGGGCGTACAAATGCCACACACTTATCCCCTTCCCAAGGTACAGATAGAATTTAGAGAGCTCCAAATTTGTCTATCATCATTTTCTACACAAACAAGGGAAAAGTATCTTAACTGAGCAAATTATGATTTGTAGAGCTGTCAGGTTAAGGAATATTTGCAGAGGTGAAGAGTAGAGCAATCAGTTCATGTGGCTGGGTAACAGCACAGGAGTGTGCCCAGTGCAAGTTCCACGGCACTAAACTACACCTTCGGACTTTCTCCATCCTACCTACACTACACAATCCAGGAAGGGAAGGATGAAGGTGGGGAGGACATGGCTGTTCGAGGGGGTTGAGTTGGTGGAGAGACACTTCCATGGACAACAGCTACAGTAATGGCAGGAGAGAGCAGGGAGTGGGTAGAAGAAGGGCTTAGTGCTGAAAGGACCCCTCCAGTTCCCAGCAGATGACCAGGAAAAGGCACAAGGGAGAAGAATGGCAACCACATGCACCTCATGGTGCATGACCAGCACATCCTTGCTCTTCCTGGCCACAAATGGGTTCAAAGAGGCCCTCCTCTGGAGCCACAGTGGCATCTGTTGGGATGCACTCTGTCATGCTCCTAATGCACACGTAAGTCATATGTGTCATGGTTAATTTTAGAGCCTGATGCTAAGAGCCTTTGATTGTTCATGCCACATTTGTCAATTGCTATATATGTGGTTTCTCTCCCTCAAAAGCAAGACTGCCCTCTTCATCTTCCTTGTTCAAGTCATATGAAGTAGAAGGTTTCAGTTTTTCCTGTGTATTTTAACCATCACACATGAATGTGTTGAGACTTAAGCCTCCATATTAATTTCTGTAACAACACACTGTTTTTTTATGCAGTTGGGTATGTAACACAGAATAGAACAGCAATTGTTCTTAGTCATAAGCAAGCCAGAGCTAATGAGAAGGGATTTTTCTCCACAAATTTGATCTGCTGAAGGTATATTTACATGATACATTCTGTGAAACACAACTATTCCACACTTGCAGCTATTCAGATCAAACTATCCAAAAGCCACATTGTTGTGTCTCGCCCTCTCTTCCCGTGGGGGAAATGGGCATAGGTGGACGTGTGGTGGGGCACAGGGTCTCCCTCTCCCTGTTCCCTTGGTCATGTGTACCCAAAATCCTGTCCCCTATTGGTCACTTTAAATGTTGCCCGCGGGAGTTCTGTACTTAGGGGAGTATCCACAGGACTCCCGGGAGTTGTTCTAGGGTTGTTCCTGGGGACGGTTGCCGTTGGAGTCCATGCCGGGCTCCGGCCATGTGCAGCTGGGACAATAAAATCTGAAAACATCTATCAAATATCGTCTCCTTGATTCTTCCATGGGCCAAGGCTGTCTCCCAGGGAAGGCTGCAGCCACCCCACTGCAACACCACATGACTAGAGTTGGTATAGCAATGAGCCCAACTTGAGAGCCATCCTGAGAGGAAGGATGTGTTTATTCAGGTTCAAGAAACTATGATTTTTGATTACCTCATCTTGCTGGCTGAGCAGTTTGATGTCTGCACAGGCTGAACTGTATGGGAACTTTCTATAAGAGGTAGCTTTATCAACTAAGGGGACTAGTGAACTGAAAAACAGGACACTAAAAAGGGAGGGATTTGTCTTCATGTGTAAAGATTGGTACTTCCTGCAAAAATAGACCGAAAGATCCCAAAATTACTATAATTGCAATGTCTTGCTCTTGTAGTAGATTTTACCTCATCCTCAGAAAATCTTTAAGAACTTAGCAAAACTCTACAAAGGAATCAGAGAACTCTTTAAAGAATTACATGTGTCCCCTGCTTCCCTTTGGAACTTCATACTTATCATAGTTCAGTCCTTGAGCTATGCAGATATACAAGATAATGAAAAGCAAATAGAGGAGGAGAGTTAATTTCCACTGAATTCACAAAGACCTTGCTTGATTTTTGTTACATTTTTGCAAAGTCCTAGGATTTTTTTTCAAACTATATTTCTTAAGGTTTGGGGGAGTAACATAAGGAGATATTGTTTCAACTTTCTATCTTGAATCACATGTACTGTCCTGGGGCATGTGCCTATTCAGAGCACTGGGGATTCCGGGCTACATTCACTACAGCAACATCGGTTCAGCCTTGCATCGCTTGATTGCTAGGCACAGTGCCATATAAGCATCCACCAGGTCAGTTCTTTGGTAGATGTGGTGGGAAAAAGAAAACTTTTCATTACTGCATTGAGACCAATTTTTAAAAATCACAGAGCCTGAAGATTCACTTGAGCGCAAACCTGTCTCCTTACAATTTACAGTGGAAAATTGGAATAAATACACAGCCTGCAGAACTTTGAGGAGAAGGCCTTTTTTTCTGTTTGACAGAAACTGAAAGTAATTCAAAGTTAATGACTGAATGACATAGCCTACGTTTTTAGCTCTTGATACAATTGAAATTACTTTTATTTCTACGCACAACTTCATCTGTGAAAATCAATCATTTTCCCTTATTTTTATTTCCACGTTTTCTAATAAGAATTTTTAAAATTCAGTAGCATTTATGCAGAGTGTTAGTCTTTGCTTTCACAGAATCACAGGATACACTGAGTTGAAAGGGACACAGAGGGATCATCAGAATCCAGCTCCTGGTCCTGCACATCACCAGCCCCATCATGTGCCCAAGTGCATTGTTCAAATGCCTTTTGAACTCTGTCAGGGTTGGTGCTGTGACCACTTCCCTGGGGAGCCTGTTCAGGTGCCCAACCAACCTCTGGGTTAAGAAACCTTTTTCTAATTTCCAAACAAAACCTCCCCTGCCTCAGCTTCGTGTTTTTTCCTTGAGTCCTGTCACTGGTCACCAGAGAGAAGAAATCAGTACTTGCCCCTCTAACATGGTGCAGGTGGTCGGTGGAGAGGTCACCGCATTTTCCCAAAAGCGTCTCCGGCTAGAGATTGCTCTGGCGGTGCCGCTTCGCACACTAGCAGACCGACTTTCACACCCATGCTGATGGAGGCATGAAAGCACACGCTCACACTCAAGCTGGATAGTTCATGCATTACCAGAGGCACAGAGTCAGGGGGGATTCCTTATATAGAATGCTGAAGGGTGTATTGCAAAGCCACAATGAAGGGATCCACAGACAAAGAACCAGAACTGAGGGCCGTGACAAACTTATATAGGGGTACAGAAAGGAGGTGGGCAGAGCACCAGTAACCAATGGTTTGAGAGTACAGGGGTGGAGAGAAGATGGGGTAATATAACAACAACCCTTTAGGGGGTTAAGGGGGCATATGGCCAACTGGCCAACAAGACAGATCAAATCTGCATAGAACCACAAAGCCTGATGGGGGAGGCTTTTCTCACCCTGAGTCAGGGAGTGATCCTAAATTTTGGGGCTGGCCCACCAACAGACGTCTCCTGCTCCAGAACTCTTTGGCCCCTTGGCCTCCACCGCCACTGGCTCAGCCACCGCAAGATCCCTCTGCTTTCTCTCACAAGGAAGTTGTCACTGCAGTGAGGTCTCCCCTCAGTCTCCTCTTCTCCAGGCTGAACAGACAAAGTGCCCTCAGCCATTCCTCACGCAACTTCCCTTCAAGGCCCTTCACCAGTTTCATTTTCCTCCTTTGAACACTCTCCAATAGTTCAATGTCTTTTTTACATTGTGGCACCCAGACTTGCCCCCAGCACTCGAGGTGAGGCCACCCCAGTGCAGAGCAGAGGGGACAGTCCCCTCCCTTGCCCGGCTGGCGATGCTGGGCCTGATGGCCCCCAGGACACGGGTGGCCCTCCTGGCTGCCAGGGCACTGCTGACTCATATCCACCTTGTCACAGACCAGGACACCTACATCCCTTTCCTGCACTCATTTCTGCTTTCCAGCCTGTCATTCCTCAGTCTGTCTGTACATCCAGAGTTGCCCCACCCCAGGTGCAGAATCCGGGATTATCCCTTGCTGAATTCCATACGGTTCATATGAATTTCATATGGTGCCTGCACAGTCCTCTCTTTTTCCAAGGTCTCTCTGCAAGGCCTTCCTGACCTCTAGGAGTCAACAGCTTCTTCCAGTTTTGTATCATCTGTGAACTTGTTTAGTATCCCTTCCAGTCCTGTGTGCAAGTCCTTTATGAAGAGCACAGGGCTGAGGATGGAACCCTGTGGAACCTCCCTAGTGACAGGTCCCCAGTCTGGTGTCACCCCATTCACTGTAACTCTTTGTGCCCAACATGTGAGCTGGTTGCTCACCCATCACATGATGTGTTTACCCAGCCATGTGCTGGGCAATTTGTCCATAATGATGCTCAGAGGGGCAGTATTGAAAGTTTTACTGAAATCCAGAAAGATTATATCCACTGGCTTCCCTTGATCAGCTAGGTAGTCTACATTGTTGTAAAAGGGAATCAGATTGACAAGCAGGACTTTCATCTCATGAAGCCGTGCTGGCTGTGACCAGTGACTGTACTCACCAGCTTCCCATTAGCTCAACCTCTCTGGATTCCCAAGACTCCTCAAAAATTATCAAGAGAGATTTTGTGGTGACATTAGCTAGCTCTCTGGAAATTCTTGGATGAATCCCATGAGGCCCCATAGATTTGTAGGTGAAGCTGAAGCAACTTCAGGAGAAGCTGAAGCAGCATCATGATAATTCCTCTGAAAATGCATCTGTGTCTTCAAGGCAGCACGTCAAGTTTCCATGATTCGGATGCCCTGGATGCAGCATCAACTATTTCAAACCCAAATTCTCAGCTCTGCCGCAGAATACCTGAAAGCCCATAGCTTTCACAGCTGTTGTGTCCAGGCAGGAATGCCAGGAGCCAAATGTGGTCGGGAATTCCACTCTTGGACCCTCCAAATTTCACCTACGTAGAAAGCCAGGAAAGTTTGGTTTGGCTGGCTGTCCCAGAGCCACATGCCTGCCTCTTCAGCTCCAGAGTAAAACTACAAGATGGATTTTCACAGGGCTGGGAAAAGAAGAAACATCTGTCACGTATTTAGACATATTCTTTCAGAAACTCCTTTTGGATTTTGGAGATAATTGCTCAACAGAGCATATTTTGAAAGAGGCATTTTGTTGCATGAAATAATTTGCACTTTCTGATCAGAGGAATTATAAAGGAATAAGAGGTGTGGGAACATATAGAGTGAAACAAATCTGATTGTGAAATGAGTTTTCAGCATATTTTCTACTATTTCATTCCAAATATTAGTAAAAATAAAGCAAACTTCTAGCACAACACAGAGTAAAGGGCAGAAGCAGAAGCAATTTTAGAAGTAATTGGTTTTCAAATTAAACTTACAAAATCAGGATAGAGGTTCTGTCAAATGCAGCCATACATTAAACTGAAACTCCCATTCTGTATATATTTTCATCTTGAAGGCCTGTTAATGGGAAGAAATGGTAGAATTCAAAACTTGAAATGCTAGAAGGCAGTTACCTTAAAGCCAGCTATGAATGTTTCACAGCTGAGCTTTAGCTATGCACCATTTTCTTTGCAAGTTTGAGAAGATTTGTACTAGCTGTCATGTTTTGCAGAGTTAGTCATCTGAGTTTCAGACTGTAGCCTGGAAATTACTACTGGAACTTTCTTAGAGACACGTCTCATTTCTCAGACCAAAACAATGGAAAAATACATAAAAAAAAAAAAAAAANAAAAAAAAAAAAAAAAAAAAAAAAAAAAAAGGCTGGATCTTGAAGCTCATATTTACTTTTGAAGCCTTTATTTGCTTTAAACCTAGATCTTTTCCAAGTTTCCCCCAGGGAAAGGATTTTCCATAATTAAGAAATCTGGAAATTTGACCAAACACAGGGCAGTTGGAAAGACAAGAGGAAAAGTAGCAATAACATTAAATTACACTAAACATATATTTATCAATAAAGGAAAGAGAAAAGCACTTGAAGGGAAATAATTCAGAACAGAATTAATATTTCTACACATGATGAAAGTTTTTCTAACATTTTGATATTTCCATGCACCCAGAAAAGATACAGTCCTCAGAAGGACACAATAGAAAGAAATTTAAAAATTTTGTTTGTTCACTCATCTCTCTTTCTAGAAAGTCTTCCTTCACAGCCATCTCCAGAGAGTTGCCATAAGTCTTTCTATAACATTTGTGTCTATGAATGGCTGCAGAAACAAAGATAGTCTAGAAGAATCTAAAATACTCTAGGGGAGTTAACAAACAAAATAATCACGGACAGGCAGAGCATACTCTGATGAGAATGTGAGAGAGAAAAAGGACCAGTGGATACACACACTATGTGGAAGGAAGTATCCCTTCAGGACCGAGCAGAGTGAGAGTTTGTGGTGGGAGATTTCGCTTTCTGCACATGCTGAGATCAGTAGATTATGGCTGGGACATTCTCTGTGTAGAAGCAAGACATACAAAATTTTGAAAAAGTTGTCACAGAACCCTGGAAAAAGTAAGAAATGGGAGAGAGAGGTTTAAGAGTTATATTTATGCCAGTTTGTGACTGCCGGGTTTCTCTTCTGCATGGACTGAAGCTACAGCAAGTCAAGGTCTGGGACTGGAACCAGACCATATTTGCTCAGTGGTGTACTGAGGGAGGGCTGCTATGCTTGCCCTTACGTGGCCATCTGCCCTTTACAGTGCTGTCCACAGGTTTACTGCCAATCTTTGGAATGCAAAACAGAAGATTACTGCCAGTGCATGGTTTGGTGACTGAATGGTTAAGCTGTGAATATGTTTGGTCCCTCAACACTGCAAGTTAACACTCCAATGTAACTATACCTCTCAAAAAGACATTTCATGGCAGATATTAACAGACTTTAAAAACTGCCAGTGGCCAAGCTAGTGAAAGTATCTCCATCATAATATCATAAACAGCCATCCAGATGAAGACCTCATCCCTGGTCCAAATATGCCAAAGATAGCATGCATTTCACGGTCTGAAACTGTGTGTAAGGAAATCAGGAAAGTGTAAGTATGTACAGAACAGGTAGATTAGAAAATACAAACAAAACAAAACACAAGCAAACAATTGACAGCTAAATCAAAAAACCCCAAGCAAATAAAAAAATCAACCACTTGGAAGGAGCAAAGAAGCAAAGCTGACAAAAATCATACAAGCTGACCATGGACATTTTGCACTCCAGCTTCTCTTTATCTTACTATAATTGCTTATCTCTATACATACTGCCTGCCTCTTTCATTTTACTATTCTTCACATGCTGCTGTCACATACTGACAGACTGAGGCTGTCAGGCCACGGCTGCCTGCACATTTCTCCCAATGCATTATTCTGCAATTGCTTTGGGAAATGACAATGTTCTTGTTCACAGACAGCCAGCTGTGACCTGTTCTGCCCTGGAGCTTTCCTCCAGACTTCCCAAGGATAAATTCCCACCAAATACAAAGACTTTTATAATGAGGAATATGCCCATAAGCCTAAAAGGGTCTTGTTCAGTTCTTTTATGAGTTCAAAGGCATTTCTAAGCTACACCACATTTGCTCTGGACCTGTAGATATAGGTCTTGATTTGGGCAAGGCTTATTCAGACTTCATGGGGATGATGTGAAAAAAAGAGCTCAAAACTGCTTTTGAGTCTAAAATAATTTCTCTCTCTCTCTCTCTGTCTCTCTCTTTCTCTCTGCCAATTTTATTTTTCTTCTTTTCTTGCTTAAGATTCAATTAGCAGAACTGTAAAGAGTCACTATGTTGTTGCCAGGAAAAATCCTTGTGCTAACATCTGTGTTCAGAAAGTGAACCCATTAGAGGACCATCAGCCCTTATGCTTGTTCCCGATGCCTGGCACCTTGCTTCACTGGCTTTTACTTCACTGTCAAGACAATACAAAACTCTCCAGTAACAATATTTCAGTCAACTTTGCATTCCATTTGCAGTCATGTGAGTCACAGCATATTTGGCACTGAAGAGGAAGCTTGTCTGTTTCAATGGAAGTTTGTAATATACTGAATTGGTTTTTGAAATCTTCATGTAAATCATTATGACCCTGTCTGAAATTCTATGTAGTAGTAGCAAAACTTGAAATTACATTAAGAAGATGACACTAGCAAAGGGCATATTTGTAAATTTTAAATAAGAAAGCATTATAATTCAAAATGTTTTAGATTTATGGAATGTTTTTACCTTGCTATGTTCCAGAAAAAAAATAAAATGTGGCATTTAAATTGTTTACTTATCAGTCTTTAAGAATTAAATTTATAGTAGTTTTGTGCAAGATCCCTATATCTCTGTATGTTAGAGGTACACACTCCAGACAGTGTGTATATTGCATCTTTTCTAGTCCAAGTACATGGGAAGACTACACAGTCAGTAATTTGCAGACTACTATTACTGCAATTTATTTTTCCTATACTGCTGCAAGCAATGTCACACAGCCTATAACATGCAAAGGCAGAGGAAAAATTACTGTTCCTGTACTAAAGATACAACACAGTAAAGAGAGAGTTTCTTGTGAAAATTAGTTTTCTTTTGAACAGTTCTTTATTGCAGTCAGTATAGTCCAATATAATCTTTCCACATTCCTACCATAAACTCATTAACCATGGTCTCCTTAAAAAAACACCCCACACACTGTATCATCTTTCATCACTTTCAAAATTGCTCATTTACCACTCTGACAATGGACAGTCAAGAACTACAAATGGATTCTAAACTTGTCAAGAGTATATTCTTAAGCTTCCAGGAAAATGTTCTTGTGTGGATATGAGAACATTCAAAAAACAAGGACTCGTAAGTGTCTTTCCCAGAGTTTGAAATCTGGGAAAGCTTTATCTCATGACATTAGAACATTATCACAGTATTGTAGAGGTATCAAAATGGACAACTTCAAAAGTGATAAGGTTCTTAAAGATGAAGGAATTTCCCATGTTCTGAAGTTACTAAAGCTGTATATCAGCATATTGATTTTGTTGAGAGACCTCAAAGAAGCTTTCAAAGGCCCACTCAGTATCTGTCTACTACTTTAAACACCAGAATTTTTACAAAGTCTGCCCCTAGAGTTCATACTACTTTCCATTTAAATCTGAATAAGCCTATTTAGAGAAAATAGGCAAAAGGCACTATTTTCAGGTAGGATTCATAACATAGTCACTATTTTCCTCAAACAGTGTGTCAGTGGTGACACCCTGACAGATTGCATGAACTGGCTTTATTCTCAGTTATGACTGTATAAATCAGAAATATCTCCACTGACCTGACAGGAATTCCAAGAGTAAAAGACAGGTGAACTTCTTGGTGACTTCTTGGCATCTGCTTACCATAGCCTTTATTAAACCCTCTGTGCTTTTAAAAGTGACCAAATTGTTCACAAGGATAGGAGCAGAAGAGGTTAATTGAACAAGTATTGGAGAAGTATTCCAGGTTACACACACACAAAGTCATTCCACATTTTTCAAATAATTTTCACAGAGTGAGCGGGAGAAATTGTAAAAAAAAATTTCTTTCTTAAGCTGAAATATCAAACTATTGAAGGACTAAAAAAGGTATGGTAACTATGAGACATACAGATGTAATAAGTTATAACAAAACTGATGCAAAATTACTGGCATAAATTTAAATGTTAAATACTCAAAGCAGAATTGAAGAGATCTACCTGACACCAAATTATTGTTAGATCAACAATACTCATGAACTAGCTGCAGTAAAAAAAATAATTTGTTATCAAACGTCAAAATAGGGGGTATAGAAATAGTAGTCTAGTTATCTGAGGTGACCCGGGGTGGCCAGAAAGGATTTCCTTTTGCAAATTTACAGGGACCTATCTTCATCAGTGATATGCAGACATATAAGCGAAACCTCTAGAAGTTTGCACCAAGGTGAATGGTGCAGCTGACACTCCTGAGGGACAGGATATCATCCAGAAGAACGTGGACAAGCTTCAGGAGTCAACCCATGAAAACTTTCTGAGGTACAACAAGGCCATATGCAAGGTGTGGCACCTGGGTTGGAGCCACAATATCAGCAAAGGCTGGGGGATGAGTGGATTGAGAGCAGCTGGGTCAAGAAGGACTTGGGGGTCCTTGTGGATGGAAAACTAAATGTGTCTTGGCAACGTACACTTACCGCTCAGAAAGTCACCCAGACTGCATCAAAAGCATTGTGGCCTGCAGATGGAGGGAGATGATGTTATCTCTTTATTCTGCTCTGGTGAGACATCCCCACAGAGTGCTACACCCAGCTCTGAGGCCCTCAGCACAGGAGAGACACAGATCTGTTGGAGTGAGTCCAAAGGAGGGGCAGGAAGATGATCAGTGGGCTGGAGCACCTCTTCTGTGAGGAAAGACTGGAGAAGACAAGGCTGCAGGAAGACCTTAACGCCATAACTCAGTACTTACAGGGAGCTTTAAAGAAAGGTGGAAACAGAGTTTTTAGTAGGACCTGATGCAACAGGACAAGGATAGATCGAGTCTAGATAGGTGAAACATTGGAACAGTTTGCCCAGAGACACTGTGGATGCACCATCCCTGGAAGTATTCAAGGTCAGGTTGAATGGGCCTTTGAGCAACCTGGTCTAGTTGAAGATGTTCCTGCTCATTGCACGAAGATGAGTTTCAAATGTCCCTTCTAACCCAAACTATTCTATGATTCAATGTCAAAGGGAAAGTAATGAAAAGGACAATTTTTATGACAATGATGATCATGATTACTGCTTCTCTTATTATTAATGTTTGTAAAATTCACTGATAAATATTCAAAATTATTAATAAAATAATGTCACTCTGAAAATAACAGTCAAAAGATAGAGTGGTTCCATGGCTATTTTTGCCCTACATTATCTTCTTCTGTCCCGCTCCACTTTCAAATAAACCCATATTTTCTATTGTCCTCTACCAAAACAATGAGTAAAGAAGGACCAATACTTCTGTTGTAATAAAGAATTTTTCAGAATAATATTTACTCTCAGAACTCTGCAAACATGCTTTCCAGTGTAATTGTGACACCCATTAAAACAATTTTTTTCTTTTTTTTTACAGAAATTATTTGTAGAGTTTTCAGTGAATGCAACTCTCCTAGTAATTCTGTTGGTGATACATGGGAAGAGATATTACACTCATCTCTCTCGTTATTTTCATTGCTAACAAGAATACAGTAGCAACAAAACCCATTTTCTAAAATCACAAAAAAGTATAATTAATAGCTTCAGAAAAGTAATTTTTTGAGCAGAAATGCCAGACTTACATGAACTTTCCAAAGCAGTCCAATCCATCCTTTCCAGTGTTGGACAGGTCTACTTTTTAAACAGCATTTCAGAGTTGTGATCTTCAGATTTGCCTCAAGATTCAGGTTACGGTGCTTCTTCTGCAAGTGGTAAAACCTGCATGTTGGAAACTACATTCTCCACACATAATTCCAGCACTTGTTGAACTTGAAAATGCATATTAACCTTCACAAAATTCTAGTTCCAATGAAGAGTATATTTGGAAATTATGAAGAAAAAGATATTGCTTTGAAACTAAAACCTATTTTAAACATTACTTTTAAAAGTACATTTGACCCTGCCATCAAGAATTCAATTAGGATATTTCACAGGTAATGACTTTTTATTTTCCAGTTCAACCATCCATAAAATGGAATCCTCTGTGTGATTAGGCTTTTCTTTACAACTAAGCAGAAGACACACAGAGTAAGAAATAAATTTTCAAATTTTTGTATCCTCCAGCTTTAGATGGGAAACATTGTCATGAGGTAAGCATGGAATTGCCCTTCTTTTCCAAAAAGTGGCTGTTCAGACCATGAAATCTGTGACTAGTGAACAGAGAAACACTGCTTGTACTAAAGAAACTTTTTCTGTGTTGCTGGACGGCTCACAACCCTCTGTAATGGGCATGTCTACCACACTGGACAAAGTAGGGTAGATAGTGCTGTGAGGCAGTGTGCCTTGCCTTCAATGAGAGAGAAAGATGAGAAGCCCCAACAGCAAAAGCAGCTCCCTGAACATAAGTTTGTTCCAAAACCTACCAGAAACCCTCATATATGACAGCCTTTTTGATAGGTTGAGTGGTTTTGATAGGTATGAGTGGTTTAAACTGTTACTGTTTCTTGGTTAACTGATACTTACTCTGGGTCTGATGGGGAATATGGTTTGAAACCTCTCAGAATACCTCTTGTCTTCAGGAAGTTCTTACTGATTCCCTTCATTTAAGAGTCATTCCACTGTTTGCTAAAGATTCCTGTATTGACAAATATAGCCTTTATCAATAGGCACTGAAAGAGCAGCAAAGAGGAAGAACAAGCCATGCACCAGTTGGCCCCTGCATCCATTCAGCAACAGTAGATGCCTGTTAAAAGAAACATCCAAATCCACAAGTCCAAACTCAGAATATAACATACAGTAGGCTGTCTGACCCTGATATCTGCCTCTGACACCACCTCCATCCCACCTCCATTTCAGTGAGATCCCTGCTCCATCTGCCTTGTTACTGTGCTTGACTTCCTGCTTATCCTCCTGTAAAGAGCAGTGGGCCCTCACTGCCCTCTGTCAGAAATAAGGTGGGTGAAACTGAGCAGATAATAACCCATAAAATTACAGAAACTAAAAAAGGACACACATAGACAGTGGCCAGGGGGGAGGCAATCTGATATCTTGTTTTGCACTCACAAACATCCTCAGAAGACAGATATGGGAACCTTCATCACTTAGTGCATGAGGAAGTTGATAGAGGTATTTTTTCTGGTCTTAATAAAACTTTTTATGTTGTCTCTCACAACATCCTTCTGGACAAGCTGTCCAACTGTGAAATGAGTAGGGTCATAGTACACTGGGTGTAGAACTGTCTGAAGGACAGAGCTCAAAGGATTGCAGTGAATGGGGCTACAGGTGGCTGGAGGCTGGTCACCAGAGGTGTTGCTCAGGGCTCAATTCTAGGGCCAGTGCTGTTCAATATATTTGTCAATGACCTGGACACCAGAGTTGAATGCATGATTAGAGAGATTGCTGATGATTCCAAACTGGAACATACTGTTGACTCTCTCATGTGAAAAAAGGCCTTCCAGAAGGGCATGAAATCTAACAACAAACACTGGACACTGCCCCTGGCATTGAGTAGTACCTGGCACAAACACAAATTGGAGAGGAGTGGCTGGAGAGCAACCCTGCAGAAAGGGACTCAGAGGTGCTGGTTGGCAGCAGGCTCAGTGTGAGTCACCAGTGTGCCAGGGCAAACCCCATCCAGAGGTGCATCAAAGACAGCACAGCAAACCAATAATTTTTCCTTCTCTTTATTGCTGATACACTACTCCATGGTACCTAGGTAATTTTCATGACTATTTTGTATTTTGTTTTTTCTTGAGCTTACACAGTACTTCTACCCTCACACTTACTTATCTGACTCACTTTTCATTTCCCATACATTTTCCTTCTGGTCCAGAAGTCAATGAAATTTTATCTTTAAAACATCCTTTACTTTTCTTCTGCAATGGGGTGCTTTTCTCTTGCTCATTTTTGAAGGAAAGTAGCTATGACCACTGTGAATTCAGCACTGTGTCTGTATGTGAGACATACTCTAACTATAGCCACCAGACAGTAATGCTCAGAAAATCAAAGAACCCTCCATCCTTTAACTGGACCTTTGCAGGGTTCATGCTGAAGACAGGTACCAATGTGCTCGGGCAGATGTGCAGGAAGAAGTGCATCACAGAGTAACAGATGCTTAGGGAGGTTCTTTACCACAGAAGATGCAGTATTATGCTTGGTCCATTCCAGTAGTGGATGGGTACTAATCAGAAGTCTTGTGCATTCTTTTGTCCTCTACAGGTGACTCAAAACTTCCTTTCCATCTGACACATGGTCTCCAGTAACTGCAAATGCTCATTACCTTTTTCTGTTTTGAAGTGCAAAGCTTTTACACTGATAGACAGAGAGGGTAAAAGAGTTAAAAGAATTTAATACTTCATAATTATTCTTTAACTGGAAAAGTTATTTTACTTCCACACAAAAGACAGAAAAATTTGACCTACATCATGCACAATAACTACTGTCATTGTATTTCTTAAAAAAAAAGGCTAAAGTACTCAGGAAAACTGTCTTATTGGTATTATATTTCTACACTAGAAAGGAAAGGAACTAGAGTCTTTGACTGTCTGAGATCAACCTTCCTTAAATTAGCTCTTCATGGCAAGAAAAGCCATTAACCCTACAGTACAAAATGACTGCATCATTCATCATAAATCAAGCCTTGTAGTTTTCAAGGTTTCCATACTAAAAATACAACAATTTAATTAGGACTATAAACTGTGCAATGCTTTACTGCCATCTATTTAATACAAAAATGTCCAGATTTTGGTGTGATAAATATCCATTCATTGTCTAATATCCAAAGGCAGCTATTGCTGCTCATCTGTCTCTGTACAAACTGTGATAGAATTTATAATATAAACCACTATTACTGGGACGATTAAGTACAAGGAATTGAATCCTGATCTCTGTGCATGAGTGCAAATGCAGAGCAACACCATTAGCTCATATGTCATTGCCCTACATTTTAATGGGAAGGCATCATCATATTTTGAGTTATAGACATGCTAGTAACAAAGATGAAGAAGGTTGCATATGCTTGTAACTTAATGATTGACAGACACACTTGCCCTAGGTCCTTCTTCTCTTTAAATGGCAAATATGTTAAAGATCAAATCATCAAATCACAGAATGTTTGGGTTGGAAAGGACTTTTAAAGCTCATAGAGTCCCACTTCCCTGCAATGAACAGAGTCAACTTTCACTAGACTTGATTGTTCAAACACCCAGCCCAACCTGACTTTGAACGCTTCCATGGACGGGGTATCCACAGCTCCTCTGGGCAACCTGTTTCAGTGCCTCATGGCCCTCACCACAATCACTGGGGCGCAGCCATCAGTCAATTCCTTCTCCACCAATTCCTTATGTCTGCAATTTAGAGCTAAGGATGTTGTGGGGGAGCATATCAAAGGCCTTACAGAAATTCAGGTAGGTGACAGTCATAACTCATACCTGATCCAACAATGCAGTTGATCAACATTTGTTTCCTGCAGCAGCATGAGAGCACAGGTTGCTGAAATTTTTTGGCCATAATTATGAATACTGCGGTGTAGACCAAGCACTTCCAGGACATCACTGCAGAGCACATCCTATCCCAACTTTCCCATTTGTGCTTATGAAACCATTACCAGAATGAAACAAAAGGATTCAGTGAAAACTCATTTCAGAAAATCCACAGAATTACTAAATTAAATCCTGGGTTTTGGTAGGTAAATCTGCCATAAAATTTTATTTAATTCTGTAGAACTCATTGTTCAGCAGAGAGGAATCTGTGGACGTAATAACCATTCTAAACATTTATGCTGGTTCTCTAACAGATTCAAGTGAGTTTGGTTGTCTTTTTGGTAAGAATTAGAAGGCTTGGTAACAATTTTTTGCTTGTTTTTTCTTTAAGTATTAGAATGTTCTGTTTGCTTTTAAAGAAAACCACGTACATACAAAGTGAGTTGGGAAATCTCAGAATGACTGAAAATCTAGGCAAAATACAGTCTGGATGAAGTAAGAAGTTTATTTTCAGGAAGCAATCCATTTTCATCATTATGGTCATGTAGTTAAACAAAAAGCAGAGCAGAACTTCTGGACTGTAATTCCAGAAATTTAACCAAATATTAATGAAAAAACATTCAAAAAATAGCTTCAAAAAGATGCATTTGAAGCTAAAATTATGCAGGCAGTGTTTTCATTTATAAATCTATGTTCTTCCATCTCTAGAATTGGAGACAACTTGCAGTCTCATGCTGTATCTCTCATCTGCAAAAGTCAGACTTCAGATCCACACCACATAACATTCTAAGGTCTACTGTGTGCAGAGATAAAATCATTATTCATAGTGTCCCGAAGAACTTCAGAAAAGCATAATTTTTTATTCCTGTGAGCAAGAAGTACAAAGAAATCTGTAACCTTTGAGCTTTTGAGAAAAGGGGAGTAGCATAGTATGGATGAATAGTTGGATATACTCTGCTCTATACAAACATTAGTAATATTGAGTCACACAGTCTGTTTCACACACAGCTGAATTAAAGGAAAATTATTTTATGCTGAACACATTTTACTTATTTAGTTATGACTAAAAATGTAATCACTCTACAGATGAACAGAAAACATGAAAGGTTTTTGTGACGCTCCCTTGCAAAATGTAAGAAACAGGCAACACATCAGTGTTTCTTTCAGAAATGAAGTTTTGCCATTGTCTTGGAGTGACTTTATGCTGTTGTATTCCCTATCACCACTCTATGCCCAGATATGATCCTGAGCCTTTCTGAGCCTTTTTAACTGGGTGCAAGAGAGAGAGAGATAAAACTGAGCAAACTTTTCAGAATAGTTTGTGCTTCAAGGACACAGAGTTACCTGCTGCTTCTGCTGCTGAGGAGGGAAGAAAGCTTCCCTCCTGTTTCTCTTGGCCTTTGGGCTCTCTTTCTGTGGAAAGAGACTGAGAGTTAAGATTCTTTCTGGGACTTCGGCTTTTCCCTTCTTCTCTTCTGGATTGTTTCAACATCAGAACACCCACACTCACTGGGAAGACTTTCCACCTTAGGCCCAGAGGGGGCCCAGGCCGACCCAGCTCCAAGGAGGAGGAGAGAGACCACACTCACAGAAGGACTTTAAAATCTTCCCAGGTTTCTCTCCACAGCATGAGGTTTTATTGCTTAGCTTTATTATTATTTTCCTGTGTGTTTGTTAAATTAATTTTTTTTTCTTTCCTTCACTTTCCTCTGAGGAAAAATTTTTTTCCCAAACCTGGTGGGGGAGGGGTGGCTGTAACCTAAGAGAGGATGTTCACATTCAGGCATTCCTCTGAATTTTGTCTCAAACCGGCACAAATATTTATTGGCACCCAAAGCATAGCTCAGAAGAAAGTGAAAAAACCTGTACTAATTACATTTTGATTCGGTTTTAATTATTTTGTATTCAGGTAAAGTAGTCACCATGCTGGTTGAGTTCATAATGTCTCTCTGGCTTGAGGTACTAGTCTTTCTTGTCCCTAGGCCTGTTTGAGGTACTACTGTCTTT
>VYZQ01061064.1:0-36422 GCA_013400655.1 Mystacornis crossleyi
GGCTGCGAGCTGATGTGCTGCGGCCGTGGCTTTCACACGGACGAAGTGGAGGTTGTGGAAAGGTGCAGCTGCAAATTCCACTGGTGCTGCTCTGTCAAGTGCAAACCCTGCCATCGGGTGGTGGAGATCCACACGTGCCGGTGATGCACGGGGGAGAGCACCCACTTGTACCCTCTTTAACTGACCCTGCTTCTCCCTTGCCCCACAGCCAGGACTGAGGAAGTGACCCAGATGCTGCAGGGAGAGCACAGCTCTTTACAGAGACAGAACCACAGAGAAAAACAGATTTTAAAGAAAAAAATATTTAAAGTTTAAAAAAACTGATCACTGTTGGCTTTTTTTAATTTTGTTTTGTCTGCTTTGCTGTATTTCTTGCTGAAGCCAGAGCCCCTTGGTGTCCTGTGCCAGCAGACACGTTTGCTCTCTGGCTGGCTGGGGACCTTTGTGGTGCCAGCTCCTGTCGGATGGGCTCCTGCTGCCTCTGGAGTGCTGCAGACAAGAAGTGTTTAAGAAAAGGGTAGTGCAGCATTTGAAATCTTCTGTCGCAGTTATTTTTGTTTTTTTAAGGCATGGGCTCAGCATCCTGGAGCACCACTGCCCTGGGTAAGCCTCAGGAAGGAAAGGAGCACAGCCAGCCTGTGCAGCCGGGTGCCTGGCAAGGGACAAGCAGGTGGTGACAAGGGTGGCACTGTCCTCCAAGGGTTAAGTTCTATGTGGAGCCCAGCCAGGGTGATCAGTTTATGAGGGCAATGTGGGACAGTTCTGCATCTCCCTGTTGTGGGATGCTCGAAGGCCTCCTGGGCAATGGACGGATTTTGGAGCAGCTCCAGTGGCTGCTCTGGTTTACAGAAGCTCCTCAGTGACTGCCTAGGGCTATTGGGGGACACGATGGTCCCACCATGCTGCCTTTCCCCCATCTCTTCTGTAGTACCTGGTTCCACTGGAGACAGGGAAGGGCAGTGATGCCTGCAATCCACTGACTCCTAATGGAGCTGGCAGCTGGTGGGAGAAAATCCAAATTGATTTCTTTTCCTCTGTCCCATAATTGCCCCCCACCGCATGCATCCCACAGTAGGTCTCCTCTTTCTCCTCCACATGCCTGTTCTCCTAACTCAGGAAGGTGCTTGGGGACAGTCACAATCCTGCTGAATGCTGAGAAAAGCAGAAGTATACAGTGGAACAATTGTTGGGGGTGGAGGAATGCTGGTGTGCTGTCGCTGTCTCCCCCTTAGGAAGGCACGAGAGAAGGACTCAGCCAGAGGGATGCTGCCATGTGTGCCCAGTCAGAGAGATTTAGTGCAGCAGGGCCCCAGCTGTCCTGTCCTGCTCCCTGGGACACTGCCACGAGGATAAGGCGCTGTCCTTCCCACTCTGGCTTCCCTCTGCCTAGGACTGGGTTAGTGCAGAGTCCTTGCTGTTGGGCTGCAGTACAAAATATTTGGAAAACTAATAAGCAGAGGGGCACTGTGAGGGGAGGTGGAAAGTGAACCAATTCCTCTCTCCCTCACCCACTAGTCTATGAGTCAAGAAGTGAAAGGGAGGCAGAGAAAAACCTCAAAATGGCACCTCAAGCCAACAGGCAAGGAGTCAGCATTGCCAAGCCCTCCTGTGTAGGAGGGAGCTCCCTGCATGGTCCAGGAAAGCCCAGAGCTGTGGCCATCACCCTCCCAGCTGAAGGAGGGGGTTGCTGCAAAACCTGCAGTCTTGTTTTTCTTCCTTGAGAGGGGAAAGGTTGGGGGAATGCACAGATGTATGTGAAATCCCATCTGTGCCATAGTAGTGATGGGCTGGAGGAGAGCCTGTGGTCGCTGGAAGATCTCCAGACACTGTCTGCTGACAACTGACTTGAAGCAGTGCAGGGTGAGGGAGGTTTGCATCAGGGCAACCCCCAGCACACCCCAGCTGCCTCCCTCCTGGCTGCTCAGCACCAGGTCCAATAAACCTCCAGAAAAATGTGCCTGGTGATGGGAAGGGACACCCTAGGCAGGCCCTGAGGTAGGGCACCGTATGCTGATCCATTTCAGTGCAAACGAGGCATCTCCTCACTAGGGCAGCATTTGCCTCTCTCAATTGGCTCAGTTGGCCAAGGGTGCAGCATTAAATCCCCGGGGGGGGAATCTAAGCTTTGCTTCCCCTGGTTCCATCTCTTCAGGCCCCCAAGGCTGAAAATCCTCAAATACCTTAGAGACTCTTCTTCCTCTTCCCAGCTCATGCAGAGGAGGTCACAGACCTCAGGCCATTGGCCAGGTCTTCTGCTCCTTGTCCATCTAGGATGAGGGCCAAAGCTGAACAAGACAATCCAAATCAGCATGGAGATAATCTCTGCACATGGGATTTTTTTCAAGCTGCAATGAAAGCTAAGTCTTGCAAATGCCACCCAGGGATAGTTCGGCTCTGCAGCACTCTGGCTTTTCTCATAACTGTAAATTTCAACACCAGAGGGGGGGTTAGAAATGCGTTTTCATATTTACTGTGTCTATTAAATAATGAGTTTGTGCTGAACAAGCCATGGGGTTTTCCTGTCCTGAAATCATCTCCACTGGGCTGTGTAAAACCATAACGTGTTGCAAACCCCTCGTGGTTGCTGGTCTCCTCCCAAGAGTCCTTAGCTGGTAAGAGAGGTGCCCACATGGTGCCTCTAACAATGCAAAGGGAACCCTAAAGCTCTCCCTACTTCAGTCTCTCCTCAGGAGATGCTGGTGTTTGGAGCACAGGCTGCATCCCTCCTTTCCCATCAGTGGAAGCACAGCTTGCTTCTGCCTTAACCATTTGACACACCACTGGCTTAAGAGGCAACTTATTTTAGATTTCAGGAAGTCTGTGATTTCCTCCTGTGGAGAGGGCATCAATATCCATCTGCTTAGAACAGTGCTCCCCTGCCCTGCCCACAGCCAAGGAGCCACAGCTACCTTGTGTGCTGCTGGAAGCATCCTGCCAGTGGGCTTGACGTGCATTTGAGCTGGGAGGGGGCAAGAACTGCCCACAGATGCCAAGTCAGGGACCTGCTGCCTTTTACCTCCATCCCTGTGCTGCGGTTTGCCAGATTTGGAGGGGATGCAGTGCTGGATACCCAGGTATGCTCCAAGCTGCACACAGCCAGGGCATTTTGCTTGTCTGTTTTCCTTTCCCCAAGCCAGGAGCATTGGCTGCATACTTTTCACACTTTCCTACAGTCTGGAGCTTCTTGCTTCAGCAGGGGTTGCTGCTGGGTCCAGTTGTTCATTCTGCCTTGTCTCTTTTCTTTACCTGTAGCTCTTCATTTGTGTGCTCTCAAAGCTCACCTTTCCATAGGCCCATGGTAAACCAATGTCTTCTCTCCCTTCAGCCTCTGTGGTGACAGGGGTTGAGAGATATTTTGTTAAGTTTAACTTGTTGCAGAAAGAGGATGGTAGGATGGGAGAAAATTATGCCTGAGCCTCCCAAAGAATCTTTACTTCCAACAGTTCCTCTCTTCCCCTGGTGGATCCCACTCCTCCAGCACTTTTCCCCACTCCAGCTTCAGCCTCAGGTGAGGAACTGCCTCCGAAAAAAAAGATGCCTCACTCTTCTGCTGAAACAAGGTATAGGGAGACTCTGGCTTCTCTGTGACCATAGACAGAGCAAGATATTTGTGTTCCCCTCTTCCAGTGCTCCCCACCTGCTCTGCCTGTCCCCTGCATCCCACTCACATCAGACCACATCACATTATGCCTTTCCCCACCACTGCATCCTGCGACACGCTCAGCCCCATTCCAGCCCCACAGGTCCAGCACTAGGGACTCAGCCCCCTAACACTTTCTCCTTAGTAAGCTCATCCCTCCTTTGAGAACTCACAGGCAGACATCTCCACCCAGCCTCTTCCTTTCATAAACCTTCCTAGATACCCCCTGCCAACTTGAGATCATCATAGCAAAAATAGGACATCACCTCCAAGTCCTCTCCACCTTGCTCCTATGGGTAAATCCATGATTTTTTTCCGCTTCCCCAAACTCCCAACTTCACCTCCATGTTCTGCTTCTTCTGTTTTCTTCACCTTTTCTACTGGAAAATCCACCTGTACGTCAGGTACCTTCAGCCTCCGCTATTTCAAGTTCTGGGCTTCACATTTCCCAACTCTCCATTCCAGATCCAAGCATGGCACAGCCAAGCACATGGGCAGAGCTGGTATTTGTCTCCAGCTCTTTTGACCACATCACCCTCATGCCCTTTACTGTCCACTGACACTTCCATCAGTCCCAACTATCTCATTCTCCCTCCCTGGGCATGTTCAGCCTCACCTACTGCTCCTTGCAAAGCAATTAAATCACCGTGGGTGACATTAATGATGCTGACGGAACATAAGTTAGCACTCACATCCTTTCCCTCCCTCACACCACCAGTGAACATTACAGCAAATCCCTTTGCATATTCCTTCAGCAGTAAGCACAGTAATTCTCCTGTATCTCCTTCTCTCCCTTTATCCGCATGAGTTTACCAGCTTGCTGTAGGGAAGCAAGGTGATGGAGACAGCAGGAAAGAAGAGTCTAGGACCACCAAAAGGATACTTCAAGGACAGAATGGTGTCTCACTGCATATGCAGGTGAAGAAGAGGATAAGTCCTCCTCAGAGCTGCCACACCACGGTAACTGGGAATGATGGGCCTCACGTCCGTCAGAGGACCCAGGCTGAAGTGACCATCACTTCCACCTGGATTTGCTGAAGATGTCAGTGGTGCCTTGGCCGTGCAGAGTGTCCTTCAGCAGCACAAGGCTACAGCACAAGGCCATGCTGAAGGCTGGCCATCCGGCAGAGCAGAGCCTTTGACAGCAGCATGATACCGTGACGGCAGGAGGGCACCCAGCCAGCGCTCCTCAGAGAGGCCTCCCGACCCTGACTGCCAAAATCCTGCTTTAAGCACAAGAAAATAAATTGTGCAACCTGCCTTGGACTGAATTGTAACACTCAGTGTGGGTGGAGGCAAGAAAGGGGCAGGAGCTGGCCTGAGGATCAGGCCCTGCATCACAGCATTTAGGCTGGACTGCACTAACCTGGTGCTTGAGCAGCACCTACACCAGGCTCTGCCATTCTCATCCCTCACAGGTATGCCCAGGGTGTTTCTGCAGCTACCAAGCCACCAAGCTCCTACTCAGGGACCCAGAGATACAGCCACATGCAAGCCCCACCCTTGTGCCTGTGCTCAGTCCTGAGGAGCAATGATCTCTCCAGACCCAGCATCTTATTCCTTCTCCCATCTCAGATGTGACTGTCAGTATTTCCTCAAGTGCATGTGCAAGGAGTGTTGCCTGGGTGAGCTCCATACCACTGTGGATCCCCAAACTGGTGTGGCAGTGCCTCAACACTTCATGTTTGGTCCAAAGTAGCTGAATGATCCACCAGGATTCTCTCCTTCCAGCTCTTCATCACCACAAGCGAAAGCACAAACTACAAGCCTTAAATAGAATCATTTGCTCAGCAGTGCAAAAAAATAACCCAGCCCAAGCCCCTCAGTTGAGCCTACTTGTCCCTCTTGGCTCTGGTCTAGGACAGTTGTTGCATTATCACAGCTTTGCTCCTGTAATTTACATGGGCAAGTAGTGATGGGACCATGGGAAACAATTTTAAACTAAAAGAGGAGAGATTTAGGTTGGATGTTAGGAAGAAATTCTTCACCCAGAGAGTTGTGAGGCTATTACAGCAAGGCTTAATAAGAAGAGGTTGGAAAATGCAATGGCCTGTCTCTTCAGGTGTCAGCCTCCTGAGCTGGGGTGGCCAAACTCAGTCCACGAGAAGGTCTCAGCACCACCTCAAGCCCTTTCCAAAGGAAGACTATCAAGCAGGGTGGCAAAGCAGGCAACCAACAGGTAGGTAATCCGTCTTCACCGGTGACTGTATTGTAGTATGGGAACTGAAACTATGATGGCTGGTCACCTCTCACCTGTCTTATCATCCCCAGGTGCCCACAGGTGATCTTACAGAGGTACATGAACCACGGCAAGAACTATGCACCTGCTGCTTCCTCACCAAGTCAGAGCTCAACGGACTGTGGCTTCTTCCCTACAGCATAATGTGAGAAGCCATCAGCTTCTCCAGCTCCCATCCTTTGGTCTGCAAGATGATTTTAACTACCTCCACATACATTATTGTTTTGCTGGTTCAGAAAAAAGAGATGCACAACCCCACAACTTGTCAAGGAACTGTCAGAAAAATTGCTGTGGCCAGGAAAGGATGTAGGAACCAGAAGTGCTGCTGCATCTTCTCTCATATCTACAGCTTCCACCAAAGACACCCAGGAGAGCAGCACTAGACAGCATCAAATTTATAGGCTCAAAGTCTCCACTTTTATGAAAGAGAGGAAGATGGTGTACAGAAGCTTATCAGAAAATAGCTCTTGAACCCAAGAATTAGAACTTTCAAAAGGGCGTTTTCAGGCTGCTTCTGAAAAAAGACAGCCCAGGCGTCCCGTTGTACTGCAGAATTGCTTGTTGAGCTACTGTCCAGGGAGGAAGTTGTGCAAAAAATTAAATGTAGAAGGGTTATAGAGACCTTCAAACTTGCCTGTAAAACAAGATGTCCAAGAATGACCACAGAAATACAGAGTATGTTCAGAGCAGTGCAGAGGGTCAAGGCACTGTGGTTACTACGTAGCTTAATTTGAAGAGTGAAAAAACATGGAATTCTGGGGAAAAAAAAAAAAGGAACATCGGTATTCATGTGGCGCCTCAGAATTACCATGGGTAGCAGACCTTGCACAGACAAGCTCCATGAGGCCAATACAAAGAGATGGTCTGCCTGCAGCCACTTTCAAGGACACCATGAAGATCACAGAACCACAGAGTCACAGTGTGGTTTGGGCTGGAAGGGACCTGAAAGCTCACCTCATTCCACCCCCTGCCGTGAGCAGGGACACGTTCCACTGTCCCAGGTTGCTCCAAGCCCTGTCCAACCTGGCCTTGAACATTTCCAGGGATGGGGCAGCCACAGCTTCTCTGGACAATCACTGCAGAACGACGACACTCTCAAGGGGTTGGGGACCACAAGGGATGAGTGGGACAGACCAGACCCCCAGGATGCTGTGGAGAAAAGTGAACTTTGAGATGACCATGGGGGAAGGCAGAATAACCAAAGTGAAGAAGCAGCAGTGGAAGTCCTGCAGATAGCTCATCTGGGCCTGGGGTGAATACTCTGCTGCCTGAAAAATATTTAATTTCCATCAAGAAACCCAGCAGATCTGGGAGGGCCTCAGAGCTGAGTTAGATGCAAATTAAATCGGTCCTTTGTGACTTTTTTCTCAATAGTCACTTTGTCATCTCAATTTTCAATGTGACACAGCTAGGAAATGTCAGGCTGATAAGAAATGCCACTGGGATTATGGTGACCTTGGAGCCCCCACTCTGGGGTGCCTGCAGGTTCAGGAAGTCAAGGCATCAATTACACATTGCCCTTCGACTTCTTCCTTTACCTTCTCTTGGTTAGAGAAGGGTGGTGTCTGTCATTGTACCTGCAAACCCACAAAGGCTGGAACACAGTACTGGTCTCCTTGATGAGTGCCAAAGGCACAGAAACACTGAGAAGAGAAGGCATTCAAGGAATGGGAAAGCATCTTCCAACACCATGGCTGTGAGAGAGCTGCCATCCAAGGGCTTTGTCAGATGAAGGTGCTGGAGGCAACAACATACCATTTAGGGGAGCAGGGGTCAGGACGAAGATGTGGCTGAGGAGGCAAACAGAGATTTCAGAGCTGTCCAGGCAGAAGACTCCAGGCAGAGGCAATGGTGGAGGGGTTGCCACTTCCCCAAGAATTCTCTGAGTTTCTCAGCCAGCATGAGCTGGAAACGTCCCAGAACCAAGCAAACAGCCCAGGAGAAGTTGATCTTTGGGCTAGTGGGGATGGTGCCTGGAGAGCAGGTGAAGACAAGGTTGTAGAAGCCAATTAAGAGTGAGGGAAGTGGGATACATCTATTTGAAATCTTCCTGCATGGCTCTGCCACAGTCTAAGAGCAGCCTTTTGGAAGTGCCCAAGCTCTCCTAGCAGAGCAGTTTCCCAGCTGCATCCCAGGCATCTTCCTGTGGTGCCAAGACCCGTTCGCCCACGTGCTTCCCCATGAAGAAAACCTCCTAGTGCTATGGAGGCAAGAGCAGAAGCACCTGGTTGGGCAGATGGAGAGCAGTTTTTTCATCACTGCTGAAGAAGTGTTCAGCCCACTGGAGATCTGGGGGAACCCAATTCTGCCATGGGGCTGAGCACTCACAGCACACTGAGGAGAAAGCGAAGGATGCAGCACTCAGGCAGGAACAGCACTGGGTGTTCCACAGGTCGTCTGAGCACAAGGGCCATTCAGGGGCCTTCTGAGCACAGTAAAAGACTCTGCACATGTTTTTCCAGCCAAACCCAGCTCAGGAGGGTCTGTTCTGCACCCTGAGGTGCAGAGGCCCTGAGCTTAACTCTGAAAGTATAATAAAAATCCCCTCTAATAGACAAATTCACAGTGGTCCTAATGATACCAACCCCTTTTATTTCATTTGCAGTAACCAATGGGAAAACCACCTCAAGCTGCTTTTGTCCCATCCTATTTCTGTCTTTATCTCTCATTTCCTTCTATCCAATATTACCTTCCAAATTCCTACTCTGATCCTTAGATAATTCAAACATATTGCATTGCTTTACCAACTGTGTTATTTTATCCTTTTCACCTGCCACTTTTCTTTTAGATAAACACTCATAACTCCCAACACATCACTTTAACTCTTTGACTGTCACTGGAAATTGAACCAGCTGAGACTTTCACAGGGGAAATTCTCTCTTCTCCTTTTCTCTGTTTTGTGTGTTAAGCCAAGAAAAATCTCACCTGCCTTAGCACTGTCTTCAGATCATTTTACTTAAGCTCTGCCTAATAGTTTTACCAACTTTTGGCCCTATTGTATTTGTCTAGGCCTCACTTGTGCTGTAAAGCTGTCTTAATCACAGCTCCTTGTTGAGACCTACTTATTTCTTGCCTCAACCATCACCTCTCGGGATGTGAAGGCCCTGAGCTATGCACAGGATATGAGGTTCAGATACATGCACACCTCCAGCATATCTCACACCAGTTTCCCATCCCAGTGTAATGAGCATGGACAGCACCATGAGCAGGAGCTGAGCAAAACACTCCCAAATGAGGAGCATTTCCCTGATGCTCCTCCCATACCACTGCCATCACCCAAAGTCCAGGCCTGCCTCGTCCTCACTGTTGGATCTGAACTCAAAGCTGCTGCAGCATCACATCTTGCAAATCAGCAGAGTCCAGGTGAGCCAGGAACAAGCCTTGGTGGAGCTGGAGAACAACAAACACAGCAAGCAAAGGGAAAAAGTTGCAAGCTACAGTTCCCCTACAAACAAAAATCAGAAGCACTTCACTTCTCATCCTCACATCCATCACCCAGGGATTCCTGTTCAGTACCTTGGGCTTAGTTGTGTCTGCACTCCTCAGGACCCAGATCCACTTCCTGTAAGCATGGGATCAGCTAAATCATCTCGAATCCTCCAAAACATCTAATCCACTCAGTCTTCCCAACCTTAATCTGTTTTGTTTCCCCTAACTTCCTTCAGGACACAGGATCAAAGGGGGTTTTTGGTGGAGTTTGCTAAAGCAGGGTTTTGCTTTTGCCTGCAAAACACCCTGCTGGTTATGCTACTTTGGCCAAGTGCTCCTCACTGCTGAGCTACCGCAGCCAGCAGCCTGGTGCTCTGCCTCCCACGCACTACTACCATGTCCTCCATTTGGATGCCATGCCAGTCCAAGGGGCTACAGAAACATGTCATGTACAAGGCAAGTGAGGTGGTGTGGAGAGAAGTGACTTGAGTCCAACTTTTCTGTTCCCAGGAGAAGACATCTCCCAATATCTATCGGTGGATGCTGTCACCTTCTTCCAGGGCCACCTTCACCAATCTTTGGTCACCATTTTGAGGAAAAGGGTCACAGCATGGAGGTCTTGGGAGGTCCCACACTAACCATGGACCTTCTGGCCTGAGCGCTCTGCAATGAAGCCCACATGTTGCATCTCCTTGTCACCAGCACCACTCCAAACCAGACCTCAGGAGCTAACAGTGGGACCAGATGGACTACAGCTCTGCCGTGAGCGATGGCTGTTTGGAAACAGCTCACAAATCAGGGGGGATCCCACAGCCTCTGAAAAGTGCTGCTGACTGCTTTGCCATGAGCCTCAAAAGGCTACCGAGAGGAGCCTGGGTTAACAGGGCTGCTCCACTGAGATCCTCCGGCTCAGCCAGGGTCACAGCCAACCTGTGTCGCAATGCCTCTCTGAGTCATCTGTTTCCTTCCAGTCACTGAAAATGGCCTCAAAGTTTGTACAGATGGTGCTTAATCTCCATTTGGACAATAGATGTTTGGGCTTTTAAAGGACAATTACCGAAGGAAAGCAGAGGCCGGGACAGAAGGGTGGGAGAGGGCACAGGCAGGATGACAGGATGCAGGCCAGTGAAGCAGCAAGCCAGGCAGGGCTAAGCACCCAGCAGGGATGAAGCCACAGGTCAGGTATCCTGGTTTAGCCCATAGAGACTCAAAGCAACAGTCAGTGCTAAATCTCAGAGGCATGAGGACCAAGGGACCATGTCCACCCAAGACCTGAGTCTGTCTGGGGTTTTCAGTCCTTGACCTGGCACAGAGCCCTCTCCCTGCACATTGCCCTGGGGTCAACATGCCTTGGGTCAACAGCATGGTCATAGCTGCATGAAAGATAGCTGCAGGGTTGGTGGCCTCTTCCCAAGGCCAGGATAGAAGCTGGTAGCACCTCCTCTTGCCCTAGATCCCACCCAGCTCTAAAGGACATCCCCTCCCACTAGGATGGATAGCTGATACTAGAGGAAACAGTGGTGAAGCTGACCTGCTCCAAAGGGAATGATGGTGTGTCCAGCAAAGGTAAAACGCTCAGCAGCCCACAACCAGTGCCCAGGGTTTGCGTGCTAGCATGTCTGGAGGTCCCAGAAACGCTCTGTACAACAAACAGGGTGGTGCTTTCAAGACTTCTCCACTCCTGCTTGGCCTCAGCTGGGCTCATATCAAGGTGAGTGAACTCTACCACCACCCCAACACTGAAGCTATGGTAGGGACCAGGTACAGTGGAAGGACAGGAACGGAGGGGGTCAGCTCATGCTTGAGCAAGGGAGAAGCCTTTCTGTAGGGCAAAATCCTCCATTCCCACCACTTGTCCCTCCCAGCCACCATTCCCACCAGTCAGAGCACTGTGGGACTTACAAACAAGCATAAAAGCAAGCCTGAGTGAGCCAATGCAAGCAAAACCAGCATGAGGATTTGGGGCTGGGAAAGCCTCTTGCCCACCAGTTCTCCCTCTCCATCCTAGAACAGATGATGTGCAGCAGGGAAAGGGGTTGCTCTGTCTACACCAGAAACAGAGCATCACCTACACCTCCCCAGCCATGTTTGCTGTCCCTATCACTTGTCTGTTTGACACACCCCCACACTTCAGAAGCAATTAGCAGCTGAATTGAATGAATTCCCAGCATGGTGGGTCCAACACAAACAGCACAGGCTGGCCCATGCCCCACACCTCTGTGCATTTTGGAGGGCTGGGGTGTCCCTGCCAAGAGCAACAAGAATAACCCACTGCTTCTCCAGGTTAAGAAGCAGCCCTGGAGGGCTGGAGCGCAATGGCTGAGGCTCAACTCTGCCGCCGGCTCCTATGCCAACAGAAAAGCAGCCTCTGTTACCTGGTGGGTCAGGAGGGAGGCAAGTACAAGGGTCCGTGTATGCAGTGCCTGTCCCAGGGGCCTGGGGAAGAGGCGTGAGGGCGGGGGGCAGGCAGCAAGGGAACCCCGAGCCAGGGCACAGGGGTGTTTCATGGAGAAGGTACTTGCAAACGGCACCTGCAGGGTGTTTATCAGCCCCGCCAAGGCTCCAGCAGCTGAAATAACAACTTGGGGAACGGGGGAAAACACTGCTGGGCCCCCTTGCCCCAGCCCTTGGCTAGGTGCTGCTGGGATGCAGGCTGGTAGGTCACCACAAGGATCAACCCATCCCCTCTGGAGTCAGGGATGTTCCTGGGCTTGGTGACAGTCCTTGGCAGGGTTTTGGGACTCAGCCAAGGCCTCCTGCTCATGTTAGAATTACTTGATGCAGCAGTGCAAGCAGGGTGGACAGGCTTTTCTGAGGCCCATCACAATTTTGGATGAAACAGGTTAAAAACAGGCCCCTCCTCTCCAGGGACATCATGTGACAATGAAGGGACCCAGGCTGCTCTCCAGGAGACTGACAGCTGAGGACAGGAGGCTCAGTGGCAGCAAACCCTGCCCCTTGGCATGCCAGGGGGCATCAGGCCAGCTCTGCTTGGAGCCATTTGGCACCAAGCACTGCACAGCTGCTGCCAGGCCAAGATGCCACTCGTGCATCCCCAGCAGGTCAGAGCTGCATCTTGTGCAAGCATGCTGAGACAGCCACACGGTAGCAGCTGGCACACACCAGAGCTGGCACACCAGGAGACATGTTGGGAACAGTGTGGGAGAGAAGCTGGTGGGGTTATGGTGATGCTGAGAACTGTGTCTTGCCTGGGATCGGCAGGTACTGGGGATCCCAGATGGCATCAGAGAAGCTGTGGTCCCAGTGTGTCAGCTCCTCCTCACCTTTCACTGTATTGGAGCTGTACTTATCCCACCCAGCATCCACGCAAGGACACGGTTGGGATCATGCTGCAGTCATCTGCTGGAGGAGAGATGAGAGCTGTGTCACCGAGGAGTGTCCGCAAATTCACGCTTCCCATGGCCAGGAACAAACCTCTCCTGTGGGGTCTCTTCAAGTGTACTTGGACAAGCAGGGGCTTGCTGCTCATCCTGCCCATACACCCCAAGCAGCTTTGTGACTGAGTAGTGGAGTAGCCATGACCCCCTGAAGAGCTGGGTTCAGACAGTCCATCTGGACACAGGTGCTGTCTCCTAGGGTCACAGCGCACACACAAGCCCTTGGCCCACAGACACTCGGTTCTCTGCCGTGAGCAGGGGTCTGTCCAGTTGCTGCTGCAGCGCATGGCCAGGGATTCACCCCAGCGGAGCAGTGCCTGGCTCAGGACACATTTCTACCCAAGCTGTAAAATCACAGCCACTGCCCCAAGGGGGTACTGGAGAGGTCCCAGGGTCAAGCTGTTAAACCCCTGTCTGTGTGGAGCCTTAAGCTGTCCTGTGATCCTGGCCAGGTATCCCCATGCTGGAGCACCTGGTTGCATTCAGCAAACTATGCCTCAGTGCAAGCATCCCAAGGACTGGGGGCTGCCAGCACCAGGAGGGCTCAAAGGCTGCCAGCAGGCACAAAGCATGCCCTTCATCACCCCTGCCCGGCCCTTGGGCTCCCTCCTATGGTGCCTGTGGGTGGCTAGAAGCTTCCAGCCCCACAATGCATCTGGAAGATACAGAAGAGGAAAATGTGAGGCAGCCAGGGTATAAGCTGGCAGATGGATCAGGGGCTGGAGGCATGTTTGACAGCGGGAGAGCCAGACCACCATACCTGGCAGGACCAAGCTCTTCCTGAGTACTTACCCCAGGCAGCTGGGCTGGGAAGAAGAGGCAGAAAGAGGATCTGGAAAACAACAGGCTGGCCAGCCTGACCATGGAGCAAATAATCTTGAGTGCTATCACACAGCACATACAGGACAACCAAGGGATCAGACCCAGCCAGCAGGGGTTTAGGAAGGGCAGGTCCTGCTTGGCCAACCTTTTCTCCTTTTATGACAAGGTGACCTGCCTAGGGAATGAGGAGAACGCTGTAGATGTCTACCTGGACTTCAGCAAAGCCTTTGACACGGCCTCCCACAGTAAACACCTGGAACAGCTGGCAGCCCACAGCTTGGACAGGTACATTTTCACTGGGTGATGATGAACTGGCTGATAGCCAGGCCCAGAAAGTGGTGGTTAATGGTGCTGCATCCAGTTGGTGGCCAGTCACTAATGGTGTCCCCCAGGGATTAGTGTTGGGCCCAGTCCTGTTCGATACCTTTATTGATGATCTGGATGAGGTGATCGAGTGTACCCTCAGTAAATTCACAGCCAGCACCAAGTTGAGTCAGAGTGTTTATCTACTGGAGGGTAGGAAGGCCCTGCAGAGGGACCTGGACAGGCTGGATAGATGGGCTGAGACCACTGGCACGAAGTTCAACAAGACCAAGTGCTGGGTCCTGCACCTTGGCCACAATAACCACATGCAGCACTACAGGCTGGGGCAGAGTGGCTGGAAAGGGGCCCAGTGGAAAAGGACATGGGGGTGCTGGCTGAACATGAGCCAGCATGTGCCCAAGAAGGCCAAGGTGGCCAAGAAAGCCAGTAACATCCTGGCCTGTATCAGGAATAGTGCGGCCAGGAGGACCAGGGAAGTGATTCTCCCCCTGTACTGAGCACTGGGAGACCACACTTCGAGTGCTGTGTCCAGTTCTGGGCCCCTCAATTCAGAAAGGACATTGAGGGGCTGGAGCTGGTCCAGAGAAGAACAACAAAGCTGGTGAAGGGTCTAGAGCACATGTCCTATGAGGAGCAGCTGAGGGATCTGGCAGGGCTCAGCCTGCAGAAAAGAAGGCTCAGAGGGGGCCTTCTTGCTCTCTCAACTCCCTTCTGACAGGAGGGTGTAGCCAGGTGGGGGTCAGGCTCTGCTCCCAGGCAACCAGCCCAGGGAGGTGGTAGAGTCATTGACCCTAGAGGTGTTTAAGGCACTCAGTGCCATGGTCCAGCTGACATGATGGTGTTCATAGGTTGGACTTTATGATCTCAGATGTCTCTCCAACCGAACTGATCCTGTGAGTCTGTGATTCAGTGTCTCCTCAGTGTATTCTGCTGTGCCCAATGGCTGGGACTGAGCTGCTGCCATATCCCCAGGGTCTTATACTCAGCAGAGTGGACAGGAGGATGAAGGAAACCATAAGTAAAAACATGGGCAGAGATGGTCTATAAAAATGCCACAGCAGTGGCAGCTTATTTTGGGAATGTTGTGCAGGCAGCTGAATTCCTAGGACATCTACCCATCAGATTCCCACCCTTCCCAAGCAAGGTCTTCAGGGACAAGGAAAGAGCCAGGGACACAGAGGAAAGATGCTCAGAAAGCCATGACTGAACAGAGTCTGCCCCAAACTCCAGAGACTGACACAGCACACCATGGCACCAGCCATGCCACAGAGCAGACAGAATGATTCCCTTGGAATTAGGGACCTGCTGCAACCACAGGTCATGCTCGTGAGAGCTTCGAAAAAACAATGTTTCCATTTTGTCTTGGTTCCTCAGATGCCAGCACCTCCCCAAAATAGAAGAGAACCTCCCAGCCAGAGATGCCAAAATACAGCCAGCCAGCCACCTGGGTATCAGCCTCTGGTGTTGGCTGTGTTGGAGGTGTCTGGTCCTTCAAGCTTTGACAGCACTTGTAGTGACCAAAATTATCCTTGTTGTCACTGCAGTGCCATCAGGACAGATCCGTTCTGCCCATGCCTGTGCCTTCCAACCAGCCCTCAGGAGGGAAGCAGGCGAGAAGCCAGAGCTGGCAAGCTCAGCGAGCAGATTCAGGGGCTTTTTGGATGGGACAGTGTCAAAAGACTGACAGACCCAGCTGCGTACTAGAGCCCTGGTTCCCTGTTCTAGAACTGTTCCCTGTTCTAGAACTAGAGCTGTTCCCAGGAATGAATGACACAGACCTTCCCAAATCAGCACCCTGGTCCCAAGACTTGCCCATGGGTCCTTGGAGTCAGCAGTAGCTCCTCCAATGTCACTTGTTTTCATGTTCCCCCCTTACTCATCCTCACTTTCCAAGACTCCAGGATCCAGTGATGGTCTTTGGATACATACATCACTGATGCAAAGCTGCAGGATTGCTCAGGCACCCAGGAAGGAGCCTTGGTCCCCCTAGCTTTCTTGGTGTGCCTTGGGGGTCAGTGCTGAGAGACAAGGGGGTCTGGCAATAAACACACAGCACATGGAGTCTCCCCTACAGCTCCAGCTGTGGCAGGACCTGCAGGGTGTACCATGCTTTCCAGCATGACAGTTTGTAACTTCACCCAAGATGGTAATAAAAGGCATCTGGCACATCGTCATGGTTTAACCCCATCCAGCAGCCAAACCCCTCACAGCCACTCACTCACTCCCCCACCAGCGGTATCGGAGAGAGAACTGGAAAGGTAAAAGCTGGAGAACTCGTGAGATAAAGACAGTTCAATAGGGAAACCAAAAGCCACACACAGAGGCAAAGAAAAACAGAATTAATTCACTGCTTCCCATGGGCAGGCAGGTATTCAGCACCTCCAGGAGAGCAGGGCCCTATCCCATGGAACAGCAACTTGGGAAGACAAGCACCATCACTCCAAATGTCCCCTCCTTCCTCCTTTCTTCCCTCCAGTTTTATATACTGAGCATGAGGTCATGTGGTCTGGAATAGCCCTTTGGTCACTTTGGGTCACCTGTCCTGGCTCCTCTCAGCCTCCCATGCACCCCCAACTTCTTCCTCAGCATGGCCTTACAAAAAGCAGAAAAGGCCTTGGCCCTGTATAAGCCCCACTCAGCAATAACAAAAACATCTCTCTGTTATCAACCTTGCATTCAGCATAAATCCAAAACACAGCCCCACACCAGCCACTATGAGGACAGTTAACTCCACCCCAGCCAAAACCAGTACACAAAGACAAGGAATAACATGGCTGTAGCTCAGGGGCTCCATTATCAGTATGCAAATAGATGTCCCTCCTCGGAAGCAGGGGACAGGCAAGGAATGGACTGGAAATCTCACTTCACTCATGACATGTACCTGGAACAAAACCAGGGCGCTGGCGCCAGGCTGTGACTCTGCTGGGCAAGGCAAAGGTGGGAGCCAGACTTACCTACACCTCCATCAGAACAACCACCTGGGCATCACTGCATCAGCAACGCACCTCTGAGTACACAAACAAGTCCTTCCACAGATTTAAAGCTGGAAAAGGGCACTGGACATCATCCTTGGCTCCAGTAATGACATCGTAGTTGGCTCAAAATGTTTTCAGCAGCTGCCATCACCCTGGAACTCCCCACAACAGAGATGGTCAGTGCTTCATCCTCTTCCCATCCTAAAACTCTGCTTTAGAGGCAGTGTCCCGAGTCTCTGTGCTTCAGGAAGGGAGGCCACAGCCTCAGCTAACCCTCAGTCACACAGCAGGAGTGTCTGCCATTCCCTGCTCTCTTCATCAGGTTGGCCCCACATGGGACAGGAACAGCAGGCTGAGCAAGCAGTACCCTCAGCTCACAGTGTGCTGTGAGAAGTTTTAAACACCTCAACAGTAAATTGCACCTTCTGCAGAGCTGGAGCTCCCCATGCGAACTTGGTTATCTTTACAACCAAACCTGCAATCTTCCTGGGAATTCAATCAGGTCTGTAAGCCCAGGACAATTGTTTTCAAACCTAAATTGCTGTAGGTCACAGGAGGGGAGAGGAGGCAGAGATCCATGATCATCCATTATCTGGGTGAGTTTGTTAGAAACAGTTTGACATATTAACCCATGTTGGAGTCAGGCTGAAGCCAAGGCAGGATGGAACTAGAGGGGAGCAGAGTAAGGGGAAGACAGTTGAACGAGGGGAGGTCAAGAATCAAACTGCAGAGGGCAGGGACCATGCAGTGGGCAGGGACCCCAGGAAGGACCAGGGCAAAATGGCTTTAAACTGAAAGAGAGTAAGTTTAGATTAGACGTTAGGAAGAAATTCTTCCCTGTGAGGGTGGTGAGGCTCTGGCATGGGTTGCCCAGAGAAGCTGTGGCTGCCCCAACCCTGGAAATGCTCAATGCCAGGTTGGACAGGGCTTGGAGCAACCTGCGATAGTGGAACGTATCCCTGCCCATGGCTGGGGAGTGGAACAAGATGAGCTTTAAGGTCCCTTCTAGTCCAAACCAGTCTGGGTTACTATGAAAAAGCAGACGCCCATGGCACCATGTGAAGGCTTTTCTGCATCCACTGCCAAGTTCATCACTGAAGGGTGGCACAAGTACTGTATGCACTCCACACATCCCACTAACACTGTGGACACATCACACAGCCCAGACCCTTCCTCTTTCCTACCAGGGTAATGAGTGTATCTGAACACACACCTCAGCCAGACCAGGTCGCCTGAGGCAAATCATGCCCTATTCTGTCTTCATACAGGTCTGAGGAACAGGACAGGCTTGATCACGGCACAAGGTCAAAGATCTCGCTTCTAAAAGCCCGTCAAGCAACATAATCCCATCTTCAAAGTAATGCTGCTCTCTAGGCATGGCAGCTGAGCTCCAGCCAGACACCACAGCCAGGTTTTCAAAGGTATTTCAGTTCCTCATCATACAGATTAAAGTCTGGAGGGATTTTCAGAGGCACCTCAGTACCTGCATCCATCAAGTTCCCGAATTACTCAGGCATCTCAAAAGTCTCCTGCTCTGCTGCAGCAACAGCCCCCGCCACATTCCCTGGCCAGTATCTGTAACTGGTAGCAGCTCTAGCATGTGCCATGAAACCTTGTCAGCTTGGCAGACTCCAGCTTCATCACTCTAAGCAGACAGAAGATCCTCCCACTCTTTCACTGAACCTCAAAGGAAAAGTCCCAGCTTGGAAACTCAAGTGGCACCTTCCATTCATGCAATAAAGGCAAAAGGCCCAAGAGCCAAAACTGGGGAGAGGCACTGGTCTGCTAGCAGTGTACTCCCTCAGATAGGTTTTTCCCATCCAACTTATAGCAGTTTCTTTGACCAAAGAGGCAAAACCACCCCAGGTTCACCAGGGCTAAAGATAACATGGGACAGCACTGAAGAGGTATCTACAGAGACAGGGTGTCTCAGCAGCATTCTACCCACTCTGGACCATGGAATATCCTAAGCAGGAAGGCACCCACAAGGACCATCAAGTTCAGCCCCTGGGTCTGCACAGACACCCCAACAATCCCACCCTCTCCCTGAGAGCATTGTCCAAACACTCTTGGAGCTCTGGCAGCCTTGGGGCCGTGCCCATTCCCTGGGGAGCCTGTTCAGTGCCTGCCCACCCTCTGGGGGAAGAACCTTTTCCTAACATTCAGCCTTAACCTCCCCATGGCAGAGCTTCATGCCATTCCCTTGGGACCTGTCACTGTCACCAGAGAGCAGAAATCAGCACCTGCCCCTCCACTGCCCCTTGTGAAGAAGCTGTGGACTGCAATAAGGTCTTGGATCAGGGTACCCAACAGGGACTGTGCCCATAAAGCACTTCATGGGGACACAGCATCAGGGCAAACAGTCACTGAGGTTGTGCTTGCTAAGCAGCCAGAAAGACTCAGGGAAACCCAAACTGCTCAGCACAGTCAGTGGAACAAACTACCCCACTAAACCCCCAAGCTTCTCTCCTCTTCCTCCTGGTCCTCTGTAAACCAGGGCCGGGTTCATCCGGAGGAATTCAAAACCAACAGCAGCAGCAAGGGAAGCACAGCTGGATGTGGCTTGCTTCGTCAGTGCTGCAGCCCCAGCACAGCTGTAAACAGCTCAGCAGTTTGGGCGCACCCCGGTATTGATGTTGTACAAAGGAGCTGGAAATGTAAATGATTGTACTGGACCCACAGCCGGTGGCTGCTGGTGCAGACGGCCCCAGCAAAAGGAAATCCAACTCCTCCAGCCCCCTCCTTGGCACTGGAGCCAGGGACCCGGCTGGCCAGGAGTGAGCAAAGCCTTTACATGTTTGCCATCTAGTGGGCTAGGGACAACCTGACATAGGCTGTCCTGAGACAGCCGGGACTCACCTCTGCCTGGGGCACGGCGGCATCCCCGCTCAGCCCCCTGATGCTCTGCAGTGCCAGCAAGACAGCGAGGTGGACCAGCACCTTGCAAAGCATCCTGCAGATGAGAGCCCAGCTCTGGGAGAACATGGCTGGGAACAACACCATCAGGGCAAGGGGGCTGTGCTTATGTGGTGAGAGCCCAAAAATCCACCCCAGGCAGCTAAGGTGGTGCCAACACGACAAGTTGGGTGGGAGCATGGATCTGCTGGAGGGCAGGAAGGCTCTGCAGAGGGATCAGGACAGGCTGGATTGATGGGCTAAGGCAAATTGCACAAGGTTCAGCAAGGCCAAGTGCCGGCTCCTGAACTTGGGTCACACCAAACCCAGGCAGTGCTCCAGGCGTGCAGAAAAGCCTGGAAAGCTGCTGGGCAGAAAAGGACCTGGGGGTGCTGTACATGAGCCAGCGTGTGCCCAGGTGGGCAAGAGGCCAGTGGCAAAGCAGAACCAGGCAGTGACTGTTCCTCTGCGCCGGGCACTGGTGAGGCCCTGCCTCAGAGCCTGGGGTCAGTCCTGGGCTCCTCATGACAAGAAACACTGAGGGGCTGGAGCATGTCCAGAGGAGGGAACAGAGCCGGGGAAGGGGCTGGGGCACCAGGAGCAGCTGAGGGAGCTGGGGGACCTCAGCCTGGAGAAAAGGGGCTCCAGGGTGATGCAGTCACCCTGCACACAACAGGAAAATGGAAGACTACCAACCCAAATGCTGGATTTGATCCCAGGTAAAGCCCCATGACCAGAGGAGGGGACCCCATGATGAGGTTGGCTACGTGGGGCCCAGCGACACATGTGCTGAGCATCAGTGAGAAAATCCAGATTATTTCCTGCAGCCAACTCCATCTCTGCCTGTTCTCCCACTGCACAGAAGTGACAAANGAGGGCAGGAAGGCTCTGCAGAGGGATCAGGACAGGCTGGATTGATGGGCTAAGGCAAATTGCACAAGGTTCAGCAAGGCCAAGTGCCGGCTCCTGAACTTGGGTCACACCAAACCCAGGCAGTGCTCCAGGCGTGCAGAAAAGCCTGGAAAGCTGCTGGGCAGAAAAGGACCTGGGGGTGCTGTACATGAGCCAGCGTGTGCCCAGGTGGGCAAGAGGCCAGTGGCAAAGCAGAACCAGGCAGTGACTGTTCCTCTGCGCCGGGCACTGGTGAGGCCCTGCCTCAGAGCCTGGGGTCAGTCCTGGGCTCCTCATGACAAGAAACACTGAGGGGCTGGAGCATGTCCAGAGGAGGGAACAGAGCCGGGGAAGGGGCTGGGGCACCAGGAGCAGCTGAGGGAGCTGGGGGACCTCAGCCTGGAGAAAAGGGGCTCCAGGGTGATGCAGTCACCCTGCACACAACAGGAAAATGGAAGACTACCAACCCAAATGCTGGATTTGATCCCAGGTAAAGCCCCATGACCAGAGGAGGGGACCCCATGATGAGGTTGGCTACGTGGGGCCCAGCGACACATGTGCTGAGCATCAGTGAGAAAATCCAGATTATTTCCTGCAGCCAACTCCATCTCTGCCTGTTCTCCCACTGCACAGAAGTGACAAATTCCCATGTTATCCAAGCACATCTCAAATCAGTGATCAGTATGTCAAACAAGGAAAGAAGAAGATACTGTGCAAAACATTTTCAGGTTTATTTTAAGCAGGCTTTAGCTATCAGCCAGTACTTTGTGGTTGGCCCTCAATTGCCATAGCAGACTTATGTTTCTTCAGTTTTCTCTTTTTCATTAATTCAAAGGAAATAAAAAAAGGCCTGCAGCCTCACAGCATCCCTGGAGCTTGGGTACCACCACCAGAATCTGTGCAGAAGCCCCGATTTATCTGCCCGAGGCAAAACACACAGCCAGCCAGCCTCACTAGTGCTTGGTGGGCTCATTTTTTCATCCTCAAACCCAAGAAACACCCCAACCCTGCAAATACCATACCTACAGCAATACGTACCTGGTTTACTGCCAGAGCCCCGCTCCTGGTGCGGAACATGAGCTGGGAAATGCAGCTTCACGGAAAAGGGTTTTTCCTTGTGCTTCAGAGGCAGATCCCTGGAAAGCTGTAGTTGCTGCTGCACACTTCTGTAAGCTGGGCTGAACGGAGGCAACACAGGACAAGACTGTCCCACCCACAGCAAACCCCGACACTGAGTGAAGGGTCCCACATCACACCAGTTGTGCTCACAAATCTCTGATTCACTCTATAGGGGCCACTGAGCTCCAGTTCCTGTCACACAGCAATCCTGGAAAGCCGAGCAGACCTCATCTTCCACCAGGATCCAACTCCAGACACAGTCATGGCTGAATCAACACTCGTTGCCTCACCCTTTGCTGGCACACTCCAGCTCTGAAGTAGGGCTAAATGACTCCAGGAACCTGGAAAAGCTGTGGCTGCTCCACCCCTAGAAGTGTTCAAGGTCAGGTTGTACAGGAGAAACGCTGTCTAGTGGAAGGTATTCCTGTCCATGGCAGTGGCTTGCAACTAAATTTTCTTTAAGGTTTCTTCAAACCCAAGCAATTTTAGGATTCTATGATCTGCCATAACAACCCCCTTGGTTCCTGAGTATCCCCCACCATCAGCAGTGACTTCAGCAGCCACCTGCATGTCGCAGCACTGTCACCAGGAATGAAGCCAGGGATACTGTGCTTCAGAGTGAGCTGCCAATGTCTCTTAAAACCACATAGGGGATAAAAGCAGAGAACAACCACGCAGCCCCCTTGCCCCATCCCCCTGCTCTCCTGCCTCTGCCTGCTCTGCTTCCCAGAAAGCGGACTGGCTTCTCCTCTGCAGCTGCACCACTCAGACATGGCCAGATCTCAGAGCTCATCAGGCTCACAGGAACCAAATCTCTTGGCTGCCAGGATGATGCCTCAGCAGTTTCTAAAAGTGGTGCCCAATTCAGACTCTCCCCAAGAGAAGGGAAGAAGCTGGAGCAGGTTTCCAGGACAAGCCTTTCCCATGCTGTAAGCTCCCACATACATCCAAGCATCTTCCCTGGACTCAGCACAGTCCTGCACCTCTGCAGCATGTGCAGGCTGGAAGGAGCTGGCGGTGCTGCCAGGCCAGGGCTGGGGGGGGCTGAAAGACTCCTTTAGGACCAAAGCAGTCACTTACCTTGCCTGGAAGACATCAAGTCTCAACTCCCACAAGCTCCCAATCATTTGATGTTTGTGGTTTTGACCCCACTAGCCTCAGCTGCATTTAAAGGGAATTGCTTCTCACCCTTTGCTGACCCTAGGATATAAGGAAGGTCCACAGCCCAGAACAGCACAGGCAGGTGACAGATAGCAATAAACTCAGAAACCATCAGGGAGGCGCCCCTCCTGCTATGAGTTCTGGGAAGCGTGCAGCACTGTGCCAGCATCTCCACTTCCCCCTGGAAACCCAACTGTGAAAGGTAGGAGGGAGGAGATTTGGGAAACACATGATCCAAGCCAGGACTAGCTGCAGATCAGGAGCACAGGGCTTTCTGAAAGTTCCCACCTGAGGTGGGATCCCATCAAAACAGCAGAGAATTATGAAGGAGAGGGCAAGATAGCCATGGGCTTCACTGCTGCCACAGCATCTGGCAAGAGAACCTCTGCTCCAATCTGATCCTCCCAAAACATTCAGAAAGGGCCAAGAAGTGTGCTTCTCCTGGGGTAAGCTCCCTCCAGCTGAAACTATGTGACTGGGAGTACAGGGAGGTCATCACAGCTAGGTATGGGACAGCAGCCTAGACCCAGGTCCTATACTAAATTCAAGGAAGTCGTATGCAGCACTCCGCTTCCGACACCCCCACCCTGCCAGAGCTGGGTGTTGGATAAAGTAACCAGCCTTTCCCCTCTGTGGGAAGAAATCCTCTCTCCTTCCCATGCAATTACAGGTAGACTTTGGTGACCACCATCACCACAACACTGCTACCCACACACTGAACACTGGTAGGTCATCAGTGTCCTGCACTTGTGCAGAAACCGCTTTTATGCAGAACAGAGAAGAGTTGGACTGTCCAGCAGCAACACTTCCTGGGATGTCAGTGCAGTTCCAGCAGATGGTCCTGTGTTTGGGTACAGCTCACCTGCTGTAGCTGCTCCCAGGGAAACAACCACCCACCAGACCCTTGGCACACACATCCGGGGTCCCCCAGCACAAGCCAGCACATAACCCTACACAGTAAGTGTCCAGCTCTGGATAGGGTTTCCAGGGATTGTACAGACAGGGGCAGTACATCCCTCGTACCATGAGGTTTAGGTTTCTCCCTCACACACTGAAAACATCACTCGCATGGGAACTTTAGGCTGAGTTGCAGCATGAAGAGGCACAGGGGGGTGAGCAGATGCACACACACTTCCCATGCATGTGTGCAGGCAGTCACCCCAGGCTGCCCTACACCACCCTCAGCAGGGTCCTGATTTCTTCAAAACCAAAGAAAAGCTGGAAATTCAAAACTGAAAAACAGAAGTATTTTCACACATGCATCAAGTCTAAAGGTCAGGAACTCAGCACATATCTAGTTTAATGTTATGTAGTTTATTCCAGCGCAAATACTGATGTTAAGAGATTAACGGTGATGGCAAACCTGTGCTTCAGCACTCAAGCCCATTTCTCAGCAGAGCCCATGAAGAAGCCTGCTGTAGAGACCATAGTCTGTATTTTCCTGCTTCAGAACTCCACCCCTTCACCTTGGAACATGAGGCCACCTCCCATGCAGGAACCAACCTGTATGACCCTTACAGTCAATTCGCTGGGCACCTCATCAGGTTTTATTAGCAGCACCACGAGCCAGGCACCGCTGCAGGTCACCCAGGAGGCCCAGAGGACTGGTGCAGTCAGGCCCACCATGTCCCACCCTGCGGGCTCCCGCTCCAAGGGTCGTTCGGCTCCGGAAGGTCCCACTGGCAGCAGAGGCTCTCATCAGCATGTGATGTCAGGAACACGGGCCAAATTCCAATCTCACACCTTCTGTCGCAAACCACCAGAGGGCAGCTGGAAACGCACCATGGACAGGCACACACACGGCAAGTATTCCATTGCTGAGCATTGCCCTTGCGCAGCCACTGCACCGCAGGAACTGGAAAGACACCCCAGCACACACACTGCCCTCCAGGGCCAGGAGCTGCGCCCATCCATGCCTCAGGGAAGCCTTCTGCCTACAGCCAGGAAGTGCCAGGGACCTGCCAGCACACACTGCACAGGGTCCATGTCCAGCTGGTCCTTAGCTCTCATGGCTCACATTGACAATTCAAGCCAAAAACCTCCCTGGCACAAGGAAAAGAGTTTACTAACTTCCAGGGACCACTGCATTAGGGGGTGATCAGATAAATATACCCCCTTGGTTACTCTGACCCTCTGCCAAAGCTGAGCAGTAGGCAGAGGGTAGCATCAGGATGAGTCTAAAAAAATACACCATCTATACCCAAGAACCCACAAAATCAGACATGAGACCTGATGCAGCTCAGGATTTCCCTTGCCCCTCATCCAAGCTCCTCTATCTCTGCTATAATCAATTTATTTTGCATTCAGGCTTTTTTCCTAAGCCCATGATAAGCTCTATTTTCATCTCACCTCACTGTAGTAAGGAATTGGTTGGTCAGCATCAGCTTCTAAAGGAACAGGAGGAGCCCTGGACTTGCCGATGTGTTTATGGCAGGGCAGCAGGATCTCTAGCTAAGATAACCTTGTTGTTAAGCTCCAGTCTTTGCCAATGCTGCCAGCTTCTTGCACAATCCTGGACAAGTCATTTAGGGCAAAAGTTCACAGAGAACTCCAGCCAACTCCCAGATCACTGTTGCTTTTTTCCCAGGCTCGATTTCAGGAAACTGATTCAGCCCATGAAAGGGACAGATCACCAATGGGACCAAGCTGACAAAACTAGCAGAAATTCACTGGTGCATTTCACTAGGTAGAACTTGTTAATTCATAGTTTAATCAGTTCAGGATTATTCTTTGCAGTTTCTGAAGCAGTAATTTCCTCTTTCATGCTTGATCTTCTTAAAGAGAAACAACAGTGAGGAATGTTTTCCAGAGGAAGCAGAGTGTGGGCAGCCAGGGGCAATAAAGCAAGACACCTTCCAAGCACAGCACCCCACAAGCACCCCATGGAAAAAGAGCCAGACAGGGAGAGAGAGAGGCTGGTTCACATAAGGCAGCAGAAAGGCTAGGTCAGGTCAGTGCTGACAATGCTCCTGCAAGTACCACTCAGAGTCTGGTTTTAAAAGGAGGCAGCTGCTGCCATCTGCAAATCGAGAACTAGATGGTGGCCAAGTACCAGAGGACACTGCTGTCTCTTGGGAACATGACAAAATCATTGGTCCGTTTTAGCTGTGTGCAGCAGCAAGCAGCAGAGGCAGCAGGAGCAGATCCACCAGGCAAAACCAACCCAACAGCAACACGGAGATTTTGGGGACCCTTCAAGCTCCCTCCAGTCGGGCCCCAATGGCCCAAATTCCATTCTCTACTGGAGGGCAAAACCCATTTACATTTCACTTAGTACAAATCCCACTAGTACACTCCAAAACCACTCTGGGATTGAAACAGAGCGATAAAGGACAGAAAACTCAGAAGATTTGTATGGCAATCCAATGTAACACTAAACCAGCTGCATAGCTGCATTCTGTCAAATCTCCCTTTTGGGAACCCCTTAGGGCAGGGAGGGCAGACACACATAATCCAGGCAGAGACAGTGAAGCACAAAGGGAACCATCACAGGTCAGATGGACTAACACACTCCTTGGAAAGTCCTTCAAGACCACAGGCAGCAGCTAACTAGGAATGTATGACAGTTTGTGTAATGCCACAAAGCCAACAGCTCAGAAGACTGGGTGACTTGCTTGTGTTGAGGAAGATGCCATTGCTCCTGAAAGCTCTTCTCTCAGAGGTCCTACCAAATGTGCCCATCTCTACTTACTTGATACCCTCCCCAGATTTTAATTAGGACCATACTTCACTATGTATAATGCCCAGCACTGACAGCAAGATCCAGCACGCTGCTGGGAAGGAAAGGGAGGAGAGGAGTGAAGAACACAGCTGAGCAAAGGAGCTGCCTCCTGGGAAACTTGCAGAGCTCATCCTGTCTCACTGATCTCCCAAACACTTCAGTAAAGATGACCCTCACTGCATCTGATGTTCAACAGTACCATTTCTTCCACGGCAAAACAGTTTCCCACTGCCCCACAAGGAAAGAGGCAAGGGAGAGCAAGAAAAGGCTCATGACTCCAATGTGATAGCAGAGCACAGGAAAGCACAGGAAGAGAACAGCCAGCCACCAGTTTAACACAATCTTAGCACCAGTCTGCATTACAGCAGCCATGCAGAGTCCATGCCTGCACCAGAAGGTACAGACACAGCAGGATTAGCTGAATCAGCTTATATACAGAGGAAAATTTCCACATACCAACTAAATCAGCAAGGGAGGGACTGAGCTTAGGGTATGCTTAAGATTATCTTCTGCTCAGGAAAGCAACTGCTGTTCCAGAGCACTGTTCCCACCAGTAATCAACCCTGGAGTCCAGCATCTTGATCCCCTACAAGATGCAGAGCTTTTTTCCACATTAACTACTTCCCTATTTAGTCCTCAGTTTCTGTATGTCAGCTCCATTGTACAGCGGGAAAACAAACTGATTCACGCTGTTTGTCATCACAGCACACAGGAGTTCACCTGATACAGCTGTAGTGGTCACACTGTGGGCATGCTCCCCCACCTACTCCCTAACCCTCTATACTAGATCTGCTCTCCTACCTCCTACCTTGCACTATTTTTGGTATCAGCTTGACCCTGAAAAACAGGGTCAACTAGTTCATCAGGAAAGTTTCGTGCAAGATGTCACATTTCCATGCAATTCCTGAATGTAATCATCTCCCTCTACAGCTTAATGGAGCTGATGTGAAAGACCTGTGGGAACAAACAGCCCACACAGGAAAAGAGATGATCCCTGCTTCAGAGACAACAACTAGCTGATGAAGTGCCACTTGCTTTGAGTACCCAACAGAAGCAAGAACTCTGCTCACTACCTGATTAATATTAGGAGCTAGAGGTTCACAATGAGAGCCAATCAAAACCCTCAAATCACAAACCTAATCCTTGTGCAGGAAGAACAAGCTGTTTAGTAAGAGTTACATGAATAACCCAAAGATTTTAATAAGAACTTACAGTGTCCAAGCCAATAAAACACAAAGCTACTCTTCAGCTCCCATGCAGCCCTCAGGCCTTGCCACAAGTTTGATGGATTCTCAGGCATCTTCCCATCAGAGATGTCTGGCCCTTTACAAGGGACCCCATTAGCACGTGTAAGGCAAAGTTTGGTGGGGCTTGGAGCTACCTGGTCTAGTGGAGGGTGTCCCTCCCCATGGCAGGGGGTGGAACAAGATGGGCTTTCAGGTTCCTTCCAACCCAAACCAGTTTTGGATTCCGTGATTTTATGTAGCAGCTGGTTAAGCAGCCAGTCCAAACCTCATGTTCTATTTGTGCTCATGAGCTGCTGCAGGTACCTCAGTAGCCCTCCCAGGTGAGAGGACAACAGCCCTGAGCCACAAGGACATATGCAGAGGCAAATCCTCTGTCAGTAACGTGAGGAAATCCCAGCTCACAGCACAGACTGGCTTGCCATGCCAGGATCAAAAAACTGCCGCATATTCCCACCTGCTTCCAAGCCCTGTGCTTTCAAACCCACTAGCTGAAAGTGGCAGTTCCAAAAGGGAAGCAAGTGGTGGATGTGCCTGCTTTTGCCAGTTTTTCATGCTTTCATACAGGAAGACAGTCACCACAGAGCTCATTCAAGAACCTGGCAAGGCAGAGCACATCTCATACACCTGGCCTTAGACAAACCTCTCTACCACACTCCAGCAAAAACCAGGCATAGTGTGAAACAGCTGGAGAGCTGTTTGAGCTTGTTTAACCAGTCGCAGGCCTGCAGTAGGTATGTCCTAACAGATCCAGGGAGCTATCAGACTTCTGCAAAGCTAATGCAACACTAAGAGGAAGGGAACAGCACCGCTCCTTGAAAAGTATGTTTTTCCATCATCTAGTGCCTCCTGGATTCTCTCCAGAGCCAAGATTAACCTTGTGGCCCTGATTTAACAGAACAGATTTTACTGCTTAGCCAAAAGTGATGCCTTGAGGACTGGCACAGATCACTGCCATGAAGATGTATGCAGAGGGACCACATATCCAAAACAGAAAAGGCTTGACAAGGTAACCCTGAAGAAGTCATAAAGGGTTCTCCCTCCACTCCAAAGACAGTTTCCTTCAGGCAATCCCTTGGTCTTGCTGCTGTCTTTAGACATACAAATTAGGATTAGCTGTCACAAGGTGCAGAAGCTGTAGGAACAGCCACCAACACATACCAGCAGAACCTTCTCCGGGAAGCCCAGAGTTCCAGCCAAACCTTCGCACAGAAGGCAGCAATTAAAACTGAATTGCAAAGTTGAACAGCAGCACTAATCACTATGAAAAGTGAAAAAACACACATTTTATACTAAGATTTGGGATTAGAGTACCCAAAAACCAGCTTCTTAAAAAGAAAAGTGAGGCTCTTTCTAATGTGTTTTAATAAATGCAAGTTATTATCAACAGTGTACGACTTCACTATTCTTCTGGAGCATAAACTTTATCATGGTGTGATAAAGTGTGTGCAGTTCTGGGATAGGTATGATGTCATTTGCCCCTTTAGGCTTTCTGCTATCCACCCATGAGCAGGGAACAACAGGAGACTTCTTGACAGAAGAGGTACAGGAGCCCAGTAAGCCCCAAAAGCCAGCTTTTTCTATTTGGGAGCATGCACACTGAGTATTTCTTTCATTAAAAACTACCAAACTCTCTCTTCATAGGGGTCTGACAGCGAAGATGTTGCATGAAAGATTAGAGCAATTTTGACAGGACTGAGTCCAGAAACAGACTGACAAGGATTAAACATTAAAGAAAGACCCAAGCTCGCAAGGAGGAGAGTGGGGCTCACAAAGGATAAAAGCCGTATTCACAAGTCCTTCACACCCAGGAGAAAGGCAAAGGAAATAACTACCCTCAGGCAGGCTTGTGAAGATACTTTATGTTTAATACATCTGAAAAGAATGCATATACAAAGAACTTAGACATGAAAAAGCATTGGTTCAACATTAATGAGTCTACAAGAAATTGAAATTTTGGAAGATGGAGGAGATTCCCTAAGTCTTAAAAATTTTCGAATTTGCAAACCAAAATATATTTTTGGTAAAATCCTTACGATACTGCAGTTGGTCTGTGTAGAGACCCTGCACATGATCCTCAGGGGTTGGAGCCCCTCTTAAAGGTTCAAGGTTACTCATGAGCAAAATGCAGAAAAAGGGGTTCCCTCAACTGGTCCCGATATGGTGCCACACCAAACACCAGACGCCCCTCCCTGCACTTCCTTTCAACTGACACAGGTCAGTTCCACTTCCCACCACTCCCTGAAGGATGCCAAGCCATCCAGCAAGAGATGCACCATCAGAGCCAGCTCCAAAACCCATGGTAGCATATCCCAGGTCCCTTCAGGGTGTCCAAGCAGCAGTGTACATGCTGGTCATTGTATGCGTTTCTCTAATAATTAAGGATTGGCAGAAGGTAGATTTATTAAAAGCCAACTGACACAGCTAGGCGTGTTTCCAAAGGCGCGGTTATTTCTTCAACATGAGCCAAAAGCTTATGATGGCAAAGATTAAGGAAGAGACTGGCAAGTTAGTTTCAAGTCTGATGGTGCATCCAGAGAAAAACATTCTCCTGTTCCTAAGGCTTCATAACTTAGAGGATGGGATATAAATTTATGACCTGCACAGTTAAAAAGCCAGGGGAAGAAGATATAAGGCAACTTCAGAGAAGATGTGTTTTCTACAATCCTTCTTAGAGGAGCACCAGCTTGGGACATTTTACTTTCCTCATTAAAGTCTGCTCATACCCAGGCTGCTGGCTGGCTGCAGAACAGCCCTACAAGGTCTAGAAACCAGAACCAAGTTTTGCCACACTGATGTAAGAGGCAAGGTTTCAGTAAAACAGCCTAAAATTAGTCTGTTACAGAGAAAGTCATTGAGCATGCCTTGATGTTAAACAAAAAAAATTAGAAACAATAAACAAAATTAAAAAAACCTAGTAACGATCAGTGTTTTCTGATAATACATAATTATTCAAAATTAACTAGTTTAACTGAATTGAGGGGGCACTGGGGAATAAACACTAACATTCTCATCTCACACAGGGATCGTGTGGGGAAGATGGGAGTGCAGGGCATTTGTCATTATTGCAAAAACAGATTTTAAAATTTGTATCTTTAGTTTGATTTTAACATTGCTTTTAGTATGACATCAAACACCAGCTTTGCAGAAAGGGCTGTGGAGGGACGTTCATAGCAGCACACACCTGCGAGTCTTCTTCGGCTCCGGTGGCTCCAGGGCAGCCAATATCGCTTCGTCAAATACATTCTTTAGGCCTTTCTGAAAAGGGGCAAAGAGAGAAAGGGGCAGTCTCATTTTTGAGTTTTCATACAAACAAACCCCCAGAAAGCCAACTGGCAGCCACACCCCTCTAAGGACAGAGATTTGCTGTCTCCAAAGCCTGCCTGCCCAGGGAGGCTCCGTACCACTGCTGTCAGCAGCTCCCGAGCACAGCATCTCATTTTCAGAACAAGAAAACTAATCCTCTGAGAGCAGACCAATGTACTTCACAAGAAGCAAAACACACGCACCAAAGTAATTTCCTTAAGGCAATTTTTATGATTAACTGGCTGCTCACACATTTCACATGCTACTGACAAAGAAGAAAGTGCTGCATTCAGATGGAAGAGCTCAACCTGGAGCGCACCTGGGACAACACACACCCGTGTGTCAGTGGAGGAGAGACAAGACAAGCATGCAATGGATAACCTGGTCCAGTACATGCTCTGGTCGGGCATCCAGACCCAAACACCCCAGGGTCAGAAGCAGCCAGGCAGAGCCCAGAAGCTGCTATGGTAGCAGAGAAGTCAAGCTGGGACGAGTACAGAGGGGTACCATACATTCTGTTAAGGATTAAACTGGAGCCAGGATGTGCAACTTGAATAAAGCTTCATCAGTCATTTATACAAACAACTGCAATTTTTAATTTCAAAATTTAAAGACAAGCTACAATTGATGTTTTTTCCTTAAAACAATAAAAATCAGAAGCATGATAGTAAGCAGCAGCTTTACATCTTACAGTAACAGGCTTTAAGGATCTATTATTGAAATGAAGAGTTCTACCATGTTAGTGAAAGCAAGAATTTTAACAGTTCATAAAGCAGTAGCAAGTACATCAATATTTCCTTCCCCCCGAGGACTGACAGATACTCCACTATAGCACAGACAGCCAAAGCAACAGCAACAGAAAACATCTCACTGCACACAGGAGAACCAGAAAACCCTTCACATTACAGCATCATTTGCAGATCACCAGTTCAGGTATTTTTGTCATGCAAATACAGTTAAGAGTCACAAGTAGAAATTGAAAACACTCGCACTGTTCCTTCCAGTTGGATTCAAGAAGATCAAACATAATCTCTTATTTTTTTGATCGTTCTTTAAATAATGATGTAACCAAATCCTTTCCCCCCAACAGCCTGAATTATAAAGCTAGCCACACCTGGCAACCCAAGCAGCAGGGAGTTAAGCGAGTCCAGTTCACATTCCACAGTCACAATGTTTTACTAAAGATCTCAAGTACTGTTTTCAGTCCAAGAGCTAATACAGAGGTTGCTCTAAGATGGCAAGCAGGCACAACAGCTTTCAATCAAGGTGGTTTGTTTCATTTTTAACCAGGTTTCTACTGTAGTGGGACAGAGGAAGCAGCAGCAAGAGGGGAAGAAGAAAGTTTAGAATATACAGCACTTCCTTTTGGGCTGAGTTTCCGGAGGCTCGAGGGCAGCTAGGATAGCCTCATCAAACACATTCTTCAGACCTCTCTACAAGACAGAGGGGAGGAGAAAAAACAGCAGCCAGGTTAGAGGATTAGAGAAAAACAAGCAGATACAAAGAGCATTCAGGAGCAGGCTGAATTCACAGAGGCAGTAAACAGATTTACTTTGCAAAAAAACAAAGTAGATCCCAGGAGTAAATCTCATTTAGATGACCCAGAAGTCAATGACAGACAGACAGAACACGTGACAGGCCAAGTCGGACAAAATCAACACTCAGAAGGGCAGAGGCACAAACACAGCAAGAACATCGGGGTGGGGGCCACACAAAGGGTGATAGTTTCCACTCCACCGCTGTACATACACTGAGGGAGTATACAGGGGAATAAATCAAGCAGACAGCAGCTTGCCCTAGCACAGAGACCCAAAAGGTCAGTTAAACCTTTTGTCATCACCCACTGTGGGTAAGTGAGCACCTCGGATGCACAGACTACTGCTCCCAACTCCCCAGGTGGCAGCTGGTCCAGGGCAAAGGCTCCAAACAATTCCTCTGCTTTGTGAATTCAGCCCCTGAATAACTGAAGGTGTCCAAATGGCTGGGAACACACAATCTGGGATGGAAGCAGGACCTCCCTGGTAAGCCATCATCACTAGTAGTCACTAACTCTCAGTCTTTAGAAGTGATGCAATACCTTACCAGTGCTACTCTGACACTGGAAGCCAGCATAGAAATGGTGCATTTCAGTTATTCAGTTTAGTTTCCAAAGCAAGTGTAACCACAGAAAGACAGGAACAGCGTTAGGAGTGGAACAACTGGGATCCAACACCAGACAAGCAGTCACAGAGCTGCAGGACTCTGCAGGGGTTACACAGGAGCACGGAGTAAGCGCTGTGTTTGCTGCAAGCACAACAGGAACAGTGCAAGTTGTCACCACTCCCACCCAACTCTGCCAAGTTACACACCACACCAGAAGTGAAACCTGGCTAAGTTTAGGCTAACTGGACTCGCCTAAATCTACTGTCATGAGTGCACCCTTCAAAAATTCAGGAGAACTGCTTTATGACAGCTAAAGGCAAACAGAAAAGCTTTAATCACATCCTGTAAACAACTGCAGTCTGTGCAAAATTTAGACTTTTTCTTTTAAGATCATTCAAATGTAACTGGTCTCTCCCTTACAGGTTATACTGGATATATCCCTTTTAGAAGGTCTTTTATCTTGTTTGCTGACCCACATACATGGGAGATCTCTAAGGCAGTGACATCTGGAAGAATTTAAGGCCATCACATTACATGCAAGATTATATTTGAAAGAACAATATTTAAGGAAACTGCAATGTACATTCTATGCATTCTGTACATCCTCCCCAGCAATTTTTCTTTTTCTTTAAAGGAGCTGCAACTCAGGCTCACAAAAGAGCTAAAAATTTCAGATAAATAATGCCTCTGAAGTCTAAGTACTAATTAGATTTCCCTTCTCTGTGAGAATAATGCTGTAGCATAAAACCAATTAAGTACTGTTAGACAGATGAAGAACCCAGGCAGGGCAAGAGTCAAGAAAACAATTTTACTTAAATTCTCCTATTCAGGGACTCCTTTTATTTTCCTATTGCCAAGGAGAAATTTGTTCAGAAGTGCAGAATTTGGGATTTTTTTTGAAGGACCTAGGAAAAAGGGAAGAGGATTAAAAAAAAAAAAAAAAAAAGGACTGGGACAAAACTTGTGAAAATGAACCAGGGTTAAAAGCCTGCATGACCAAGAGTAACAACATGAAGGGAAGGAACTGTGTTGAATATCACAGGCACACAGGCCTGTTAAAATCATGACTTGTGTTACGCTGGGAACAGGCTGAGATCAGGCTTCCTTGACTCCCTCTGTTTATGGACAACTTAAGGTACTTTATAAATCTGTGTCAAAACTGTCAACCCACTATGAGGAGGGAAAAGAAACCAAATTCAGCATTCTCTCTGGTGTTAGGTACTAGGAGTGGGCTTCAGAAAGTCTACTCAGATATTGCACCCAAGAGTAACAGAAGTAACAATCACTGTAGCTGCAATCTGTCAGTCACCCTTTCCTAACAGCAAAGCCTTACCTACTTGTCACAGTGGCACTGGGCCCTATTTTGTAGAGAAAGGTTGGACACAGACACTGAATATGCCTTCATCACGAAAAGGGATTCCACAGCCTGAGGGAAGGGGGATAGAATTGGCTTTCCAATAAAACAGTCATCCAAACTTGGGGAGAAGATACTCTGTCTTTACAGAAAAAACTCAGAAACTCAGCCTCTCATGACTCACATAGTACAAAAGCAAATAATGCCAGCTCCATGATTCTATGATTATTTGATACTGGGGTGCCAAAGTCATTTGTAAATTAGTCGTGAAGAGAAAAACCACCCTGGACTGCTGAGGTGAACTGCACAGACAGCATCCAAGGCAAAGAGACTGAATACACAGCTGAGTCTCACTTCAGCTGAAATCAGCTACTAGAGCATTGCCTTGCAGGTAGGAAAACAACCCTCCTGGCCAGGGAAACAGCTGGCTTCTGTATTCAGGAAGCTGCCAGTGAGATCATTGCAGGAGCTCCACACAACCCTTCACAGATCAGCTACACTGCTGTTCACCAGCTACCGATGACAGACCCAGGAAAAAAGTGTTTTGTCAGTCATCAACAAATGGAAGGGAGAAGAAAGGAGCAGATGCAAACCAACTAGTAGTCCAGGTGAGAAGGCTTCTGAACCCTCCTCCCAGGTCACTCCTGCCTCCGAAAATCATTAATGGATATACAAGCACTAATGCTCTGGAAGAAAATCAGGCTGAGCTTCCAGGTGCATAAAGTTGTTCACTGCAATAGACACAGATTAGTATATCTGGAAAGAGAAAGAATGGATAAACACTGACAATTTTTGTCATATCAACTCTTGCTCTGGTAATTCTAAGTGATTCCATGCAATGTGAGCAGACTAAACAAGGCAAGTCCAAAGCTACAGAGGAAAGGGTCCCAGTGAGCAATAGAGGACAAAGGCCCTGGCAGGTATTTACCCAACCCAGCAGGTTCTACAGCCTAATTAGCAGCAGCATTCAGGTCTGGCTGTGCCAGACACCACCTGAAACAGTATTTTGGGGAGAAAGATGAGTAGATCCAAGAAAACTACAGCTCAAGCATAAATAACCCTCAGCTTGCCTGTGGGTAGTTAGGAAGCATGGCCAAAACCACCTTTCGATCAGGGATTCCCAGGATGAACAGCGACATGCCTCACCACACCACTTCCAGTGCCAGTGTCCTGCACAACTCCAGCAAAGCCACTTCCTTCACAGGAAACACCCAGGCGAATCTTTGTTACAAAAAAAGCCTCAGGATTTTAAATGGTCAACATGCAGTCTGGGCAAAAGCGGCAAGGTAAGTGGAACTTCAGGCTTTGTGAAGGTTGGCAGTAAAGTTTTGTGCTCAAGGAGATAAATGCACAACATAACTGTAAAGAGTGAGGGGCTTGATACTGTGCACCCCTGGTTCCACACACATCAGGGAGGAACGAATTCTTTACAGACAAGCATTAAGGAAGTTATTAAAAGAGTTGTAGTCAATTCTGCAAGAGTAGGAACCTAGGATTAAGTTCCCAGAGCATCCAAAGTCAAGGCAATAGGCCAACTAGCCAGAAAATGGCTCCCACTCTAGTATTCCTAACTGAAAGGGAAAAGATAATCGCATTTCTTGCCCTCAAATACGCTACTTTAGTTGGCTTTACACTCACATTCACAGGTTATAAACATGATGCGAGAACTGTCTTAACTATTTGTCCGTTATTTTCCGTTTCAGCAGAACTGCCATCTGAAGGAAGGACACAGGAAACAGCTCAACCCCAGCTGCGCAGGAAG